>CM040404.1:100880330-101033330 GCA_022702515.1 Ilyophis sp. 1 JC-2022 | reverse complement strand
CATGTGGCTGATGAGACCTCAGATGGCATTGGCTCATCTCTTCCTGGATTTGTGGCGGTCACTTGTAGCCGGGCGTGTGTGGAGGAGGAGGAAGAGGATGCACAGCCTGGCTAAAGGCTGTGCCTGTCCCACACCCCCCAAAAGGAGAAGGACCGGTGAGGGAGCCGTTCTGCGGTTCCTGAAGGAAGATGCTACCAGAAAAGAGGAGCAATTCAAGGCCACACTGGAAAGCTCTAATTAGTTTGAGAAAATTCTTAATAAAATGTAAATAATTCACAAGTGTTTGTCAATTTGTTTTTTACTTGTGTTTTTACCTTTTATGATATAGTTTTCATCTGAGTGCCCCCTTCAGCAGCACAAAACAATTTGGGAGAAAAGAAACACACAAATACTAACAATTTTGCTGATCGTGTAAGCTTCAGGAGGGTAATACCTAGGCTATTTCTGGCTTATTGGTCTCTCGCTCTTTACTGGTAACTTCAAATGAATGTCTTCCTTTTTGTAAATTCTAAGTAGTCAGCCTACATTCATTAATGATTAATTATTCTAATTTACTGTTTTTATTTTACTGAAATGATGTACTCTTAGGCCTGAATTAGACTTGTTGCTTCCACCAGGTTACTGTCCTATGGACGAATTATGCGATTGAATTGAGGATTGTCATTTCTAATAATTATGAAATGATGTTAAATATATTTTTACTGCAGGATAAGTGAGTGGTTCTAGCACGCAATATCGCCTGTGTTCAGTATTCAGTGCTGAACATTTTAACAAGGAAGGGCATTGACCGTTGGAAACGCTGGATTCAGAAAATAGACATTTTACAGAATCCTCTTGAATAGACATTTCACTTCCCCGACAGGTGGTTGACATACATTGGTGTCAAAGTGGTATGCTTATAGTGTGTTTTGAAATAAAGAAAGATAATGAAAATGTGGCACAGAAAAGATGTATGAAACTGATATGTTAGTATCCAGAAGTGATTTTATTAACACTAACATAACAAATAAAACGTGGATTAACACTATGGACAGAAAGAGGGGCTGCAAGGGAGAATATACAAACAAAGAAACGGAGACACTAACAAAAAGCTCTCCTGTATAAATAATATTTCAAACAATTGCCAAATTACATATAATCATGTTCATTCAGTGCTACTGGACACACATTTGGAGCAGACGGTTTCCCCGCCAGTTGGTTTCGCCGGCTATGTCCGCTTTGTTCCCCCCCTCACTGGACGTGGTGGAGCCATACCAATATCACCAACATTCTCGACAACCTCAAGGATGTCCCACTTTGTCAGGCAGATGTTGTGGAGCATGGCACATGCGGTGATGACCGTGGGTACAAAGGTGTGGTCCACCTCCAGAGCCTTGAAGAGCAGGCACCTCCTGGACCCTTAAGTGGTGTGCCCAGCCAACGCTCCCCATGTGGCAGTAGCATTATCAATGCTTCCATGGAGCCATGGCTCAGACGGTAGTCTACCATGAGGTTCTGGTCCCCATTAAAGTAAAGCTGGAGCACTGGCACAGTGGCATTTTCTTGGGCATAATGCCCAGCTGTTGGATCGTCGACCTAAAAAAGAATGAAATTAAAAACATGAAGTGTGTACATGCAGCCTACAGTTCACACAAGTTGATTGATTAACACCAAACCACAGTAGCCAAATGTATAGTTTGTAGTCCTACATGCAGGTAAATGTGTGGTATTATAGAACATGCAATTACTATGTGTGCATGACATAACTTTGCTGTATATTTATCCAGGTGAATTCTACTCTACCCACTGTTAAAAGTGCTTCATGCTTATCAATGTCCATGTTTGATCAAGAGCACTGTCTTATGACTACTGTTGAGAATACGTGATTCTTACCTCACTTAGGAACAGGACGGACCAGTCGCGATCCCCTGAACTGGCAACGCCACCGTTCCCGCTGAAGCCGGTGCCATGCGTTTAGGGCGAACGCTAGGTTCATTGCGGAAATGTTGATTGCGTACAGTAGCAGACCAGTATACTAACCTATTGAAGTGCGCGATCTAAGTTTTGAAATCAGTATCTGTCGCTTATATACCATCAGATCATACATGCTTGATTAATTAATTAAACGGCATCAGCTCGGTTATTGGCTGGAAGTGTCATTTGTAATGTGCTCTAATTTTAACGAACAAACATGCATTCGAGTCCATTGATGAATTGGCCATTGAGCGTGTGGAATATAGGTGTAGCCTACTTACAATTTAAATTATGCTTCGTGCGATCTTTACTCACACAGTGATACATAGCCGTTTGTTGTGGATGTGTTAATGGGACACTGTACGTCAAACACAAACATCTGTAATTGAGAGACAATATTCTTATTTCACATGTCATTTTCACATCTGTCAAATTGCATGGGAGAAAATCATTGCAAATAATTGTGATAACTTCACAGTGCAATATAGCGTCAAATAAAACAATAGTTTATACCATTTTGCATGCAAAAACAAGCTCAGAGATAAAAATACGATAGGCTACAGAACAATCCGTTAGCATTAATGGCCACTGACAGCTGATACGGCTCTTTTTTTTTTTTTTTTGACAGGTGATACAGCTGTGCAAGACGTCATTAGTAATTGACGTCGCTTCAGCTGACGCTTGACTGAGCAAGGACGTTCCATTTGTTTAATTCATGTTGCCTCGGTTGCTGCGTCCTCGTATGTGATCCTTGGATCCTTTCCTTATGGCCTCCACTGGGTGGAGCTAATGAGCGAGGAAAGGACGCGAGGAAAGGATGCAAGCAGTAAAAATATGGGATTTGAATGCAGCCCAAGTATACAGGGCGTGTTCGAGTAGACATCGGTGAGCAGTCGGCTTACCTGCCTCAGGCGGAAATGAAAATCGCCTGAGCAGATCCAACTGGGACAGTTTCGGACGTTTCTGAAACCGGCTGGGAGAAAAACAACATGGAGGAGTTAGCCGTGTTGTTTGTGGTTGCGGAGGACTTGGAGGCGACGCATGTAATTTTTACTTCAAAATCTTGAAGAAATGGAGGAGAACGAATGAAGGTTGTTTTAATACTGCCTTACATTATTTCATAACTTGTATTGTTCGGGTAGTCAATATTTATCTTTTGCTACGCGACTTTGGCTATCACCCTGAATTGTGCCACAGTGAAACTCCAGTTAAAGTTCTTGAATAAATACGTATCATTTCCATTGGAATTAAAGCGCTGGGTGCCCTTTCATTGTCGAATAACTAAATTATTTAGCTAAGCTGTCATCTGTTATGGTAACATACCTGTAAACATTAGGCTGCTTATGGTCTATTGCTCATATTCAGCTGTTTCTTGTCGGTCAATTCATGAGATGGCCTAAACTACACCTGTCATCTCTGTTTAGACTTGCAAACATGGTAGACATGTCATTTTAGTTCATCTAAACCCAGAAGACATCGTAGCCATCGGTAGTCATACATTGTAATGTGAGAATCTATGTAGCTATGTTAAGTATCATAACTTACATGCATGTTTTCATAGACCTTTGAGTGGTGGTTCTAAAGCATATTTTATTGCAGAATATCTGTACCAATATAAATGAGAAATGTCTCTTTCATAGGACTTTTTTTTTTAGTTGTACAGTTAATGCATTGCATATATTCCTTGTGACATAAGGGGATTAAGTGTATTAATCCTAATCATTAATTATGTTGCTATGAAAGAATAATACTTGGTGGTTGCATGTCCTTTGCATGCAAGGACTGCCTGAAGTCTGCGAGCTGTAGAAATCATCAGATGCTGGGTATCTTCACTGGTGATGCTATGCCAGGCCTGTACTCCAGCCTTCTTCAGTTACAATATGGATGAGAATGCCCTCAAATTAAAGCTTACAGTCTGTACTTTAGCCTCACAGTTGTTGTATCATTTCACATCAAAAGTGCTGGAGTACAGAGCCAAAACATAGGAAAAAATGAGGTGATTCAGCTACTCATAATGTCAGTGTTCATGATTTATTCAAATTACATGACAGCACGTGGTCCCTTTGGACCCTGACAATGAACGTATTGAATTGAATGCCATTCAATGTCTTTAACAAGATAAATTGAGTTTGTATGAATGAATAACTAATATAGTACATATAGGGACATTGGGATACTGGGAGTTGTTATGTGTTTTGAGGGAACAATGTCAAGAAAGATGACATTTTCCTTGCCAGTTATGGTAACGTATGGATAAATAGAATTGTATTTGCATAAAATGTATTCCAATATCAACATGTTGTCTTCCTTTTACCTGTCACCAACACTGTAAAACCTAACAGTAAAGATTACAAAATGAAATGAGTACGTTTTACTCAAATATTACAAAAAGTTACATTTACTTAACTGTAGTAAGTTATGAGAACACAATCACTGATAATTATTTGTAGAACTCAATCATATTAAGTGTTATTAATTTGTTGTGGGAATTTAAGTAAACACAACTTAATCTAATTACATTGCAATTAATTAATTTAATGAAGTTTAAAAACCCTCTTCCTTGTTCAACTCTCTGTCAATTTACTTAATTGACAAAAAATGGCATTTTCCCCTCATATTTATAATGTTTGTTTGTCTCAAGTAGATTAAGTTGATGTGAGTGAGCATATCTGAACCATAGATCTGTATATTAGAAACTAATATACATGTCTACAGTGCTGCCTGAGAAACAGTTGCCATGTCTCTGATCAAGTAACCTTCTCCTTTAAGCATTTTTCCAAATTTCTGTACTGCACCAGAGACAACCATCATTGGTCTAAAACGCGTAACGCCTCAGAGAGACCACAGGCTGTATTTTTTGAATGGAAGTCAATGGAGAAGATCCCTTAGCACCCTGAACAACCTTCTGTTTTGTGGACACTGTTCGTAACATAATAAATTGACTGCCTTGTCATCACATATTCATTTTGGGGCGAGCTATGTTGTGTCTACTACGAAAAAAATACTGTTTTGTGAGATGAGAGACGGTAGGGAATGTTGCAGCAGTTAGAATTAATTTACGACACTACAGGCCCAGCCTCTCGGAGCTAGCAGTCAAACTGGGATAATTTGAAATCGATTGCCTGTATACCATTGTTTAATAATAATAAATAAATCGGTGTTAGGTTGTGTGTCTGTTTGTTAGCGAGTCCGTTTTTGAAAGGATGTTTAATGGTAACTGATACCATAGCTAGCTAGCCACATCGCTAAACATCCAAATTTGCGCTTTTTTCTACTCTTGGAATTATATTCCACAAACATTCTACCAAAACATCAGTGTATAGATCACCTCGCTGTGCCACGTCAACGTGCAGCGGTAACGTTAAATTGTGATGATAGGTTGAGACAAGGACTCTTTTTTTGATTTCCTTCTGATGATTTGCAGTAGGCCCACATTACATAGGCTAGCTTGGTAGCACCTGTAAAAACGGTTTCCCTTCCTAATGCAATTAAAGTGTGGCCATGTGTCTTTGGTAACTTCAGTGTAACAGTAGTGATAAGTAAGCAAGTCACTCTTTATAGGTGCATGGAGTGGTAATATCATAAATGGTAGTTTTTCTGTCTTTCAAAATATTAACGGATGCGTGCAATACCATATTGCCAAATGCCGTCGATAACTGTCGAAAACATCTGAAGAGTCTCACTGACGTCAATACTTTGAAACGATTGGCTAGCAACGATGCACGTGATCCAAGCAATCTCTGACTGCACGCGCTTGGCGCCAAAACTTTGCACTGCAAATCTTGTACAGTCGAGACTGCCAACACAGACAGAGAAGTCTCGTTGTAACATTAGCTAAAACCCCCCCTCCCCCTCAAGTTAATGTTATATTTATAATTCTTTATTATTTATTCTGCAATATATAGTGTGCACAAAGCCAACTTAGCTATTTTTGTTCTAGCTCAGACAGCCAGTTAATGTGTTTCTGAAGCATTGGGTCTTTTTGGCGGCCTTTATTTTACTTGCTAACTTCAACTGCCGGCATCTTCGAGACTGGACGCAGAGAAGGAAAAGATAGTTGGGGAGAAATTCTTAACTCTGGACAACTGGAGCCGTTTTGTATACAGCCTGCTCCTCTTCATTTGAAGGTAACTTTATTATTTGTATGTGTGGTTGGTGCTTTAGCGTTTTATTCTCACTTTGCCAGCTAGCTAGCTGCCATCGTCAGGTAATTTACTAACGTGAACGTTAGTTCGCTACGTTCCTAGTGCATGCATTGCAGGCAGTTAATCACATAGCCCAAGTTACTTCAACATGTAACTGTTAGCTAGCTGTATTTCGATAATTTATAATATCTACTGTAGCTTTAATGTTTTCTGAAACTACTTGATGTTTCGCTCGGTAGATAGCACTAGTAACGTTAATTTAACTTGAATTTGGTGTCCAGCCATGCACAGCTAGCTAGCCAGCAACAGTATTTAGGCGCTAACTTTAGCTAGCTAACTTAAATAATCTTCCGTGGGGATGATTTTTCACAAGCTGTTTTTATTCAGATGAATGGTATGTGTGGAGTTCTTGGCCTCGTCATTGAACAGTTTAGTAGCTAAGTAATCTGATTATTGGAGTTCGCATTGTGCGCATAATGTTACTGTTTGCTTGCTAACGTGCTAGCAACCTGGCTAACCTAACATTATAGCTAAAACAAAAAAACTCGCTGAAATTTAAAATGGGTAATTACAGGAGCAAACTGAGAAGAGCGGGAATGCCAGATGTTGCAGTGAATGGTGGCAAACGGATCAGGAGCAGCCCAGATGGAGAACCCTCACGTGCCTACATTAAACGACCAAGACGAGCTGAGATTAACTTTCTCCCAAACTATCCTCAAGGCTTAGATGCCAAAAGCCTGGAAGCTTTAAGGCAGGAAATGGTGGAAGAACTAAAGAAAACAGAAAGATTTAATGATGATAAACCACCATATGCAAAGGACATTTTCACACAGACGTCAGGAAATTGTGCTGTCCAGTCTCCTGGTAGAGGACTTCAAGTCAAGATGGCCGGCACTGTTTCTTGAAGCTCAGGTAAGTATTCTAATAGACATGTCAGGTTAAGTCATTGTCCAGTTAGTGTCTTGTGAATTAAGTATTCTTTTCTTTTTTTATGTGTTCACCTGTGTTTACAATTTGTCTTTTGCTTCAGGTGTACGCAGTATTTCACCGAATCACCAATCAGAATCTTCCCCAGACGTTTTTCTCCTCCTTGAACAAATACACACCTCAACTCCTCAGTCTTTACAAAACTATGGCAGGGAAGAGTGGTGCTACTGCTGACAAGATGGCTGCAATCCTGAATGACTATGAGGAAAAAGTAAGTAATGTCTAATTAGTGCCAGAGTGCTGCTTACTCTTGGCGATCTTATTTATTAATCAGTGGGAATTTTGTGTTTTGTCTTAATAGGACAAGAATGACATCTGTACAGTCCGAACTGCAGTCCTGGCAGGTCTCCCTGTGTACTTCAAAGAAGACGCATCAGAGGTTTTCAGGACCAGCAAGGTAACAAATACACTAGACAATTGATTCATGGATAAAACTGCCATTTTTGCCCATCAGTCTACACACTCAATAACCCATAATGACAAAGTGAAAACATGTTTTCAGAATTTTTTGCTAATTTATGAAAAATCTAAAATAAAATCTAAAATTTTCTGAAAACATGTTTTTACTTTGTCATTATGGGTTATTGAGTGTAGATTGATGGGCAAAAATTGCAGTTTTATCCATTTAAAATTAAATCTACAACACAGTAAAGTGCAAAAAGTGAAGGGGTCTGAATGCTTTCTGAAGCCACTGTATATCTGAAATGTTTGTTTTTTCTCTTAGACATTGTAAGCTGTCCTTTTGAAATGTGTTTTTTATATTTATTACTTTCAGGAGGAGGAGCTTGACCAAGCACTGGAGGGTGCAGTGTCAATCACAGCTGTGATAGGTGAAGATGGAACTTCAGGGGTGCCCTTCAATCCGCTAGACATATCCATTGTGCTCGAGGATCAGGTTGCTATATGCAATGTCAAGTCTTGGCCTGATGCAGTGGTGCTACTGTTTGGCTTATTGTATGCCCTTTACTTAAGCTACCCAAAGAAACTGGTCACGTTTTCTGAGTTTGTCCAGAAAGTGTTGTTGAATCTTGAGGATGGCAAGTTGAGGCCTAAGTTGCTAGCATTTAAAAATTAGCTTGTGTCTTGAGTAGGTACAGTGGTGTTCAAAAAAAATAGCAGTACATCAGTAACCTGATGAACCACTGTTATTAGCAGTAGTAATATTTCTGCATGGCAAATAATTGACTTGTAGATGTAGTAGTGTAATAGAAAAACAACAGACCCAACTGTCATGACATGCAGGCTGCTTGTTCTGAGTAATTGACTGAAAGGGGCGTGTTCAAAATAATAGCGGTGTGGAGCTTAATTAGAGGAGTCATTCATTCTGTGAAAAAAAACTGATCAAACAGGTATTCCACAGGTAAACGGGTGATGCCATCATGATTCTATCAAAGGATATCAAAAGACTCCTGATATCTTATTTCCAGGTACTCTTAGAAGCAATACTATAACCTCTGCATTTGAATGGATCTCTATGGGAATTGGGGGGTGGGACTAAATTAAGCTGTAAATTACACAGGAATAGTATAGAACCCATGGTTGGCTAAATGGCTGTAAGTCAACAAGGGTCTGAGATATCAAACGAGCCTCAAACCATCACTCTGCTGCCTGAAATACAGTAGATACGGATGGATCACTTGAAGGGTTGTTTCTCCTGACAAATTTTCCTATTGAACTCTATGGAAAAATAAGTCAGGAGAAGAAACCCTTCAAGTTATCCATCTATATCTACTGTATTTCTGGCAGAAGAGTGATGATTTAAGGCTTGTTTGATACCTCAGACCCTTGTTGACTTACAGCCATTTAGCCAACCATGTGTTCCATACTATTCCCGTGTAATTTACAGCTTAATCAAGTCCCACCCCCCAATTCCCATAGCGATCCATTCAAATGCAGAGAGGTTATAGTATTGCTTCTAAGAGTACCTGGAAATAAGATATCAAGAGTCTTGATATCCTTTTATACAGAATCATGATGGCATCACCTGTTTACCTGTGGAATACCTGTTTGATCAGTTTTTTTTCACAGAATGAATGACTTCTCTAATTAAACTCCACACCGCTATTATTTTGAACACGCCCCTTTCAATGAATGAGTCAATTACTCAGAACAAGCAGCGTGCATGTCATGACAGTTGGGTCTGTTGTTTTTCTATTACACTTCCATAACTACAAGTAAATTATTTGCCATGCAGAAATATCACTACTACTAATAACAGTGGTTCATCAGGTTACTGATGTTGTACTGCAATTTTTTTGTGAAAAATTTGATTATTTAAAAATCATGTGCATAAGTATTCAAACCCTTTGCTTTAATGTATTTTTAAAGTATAATTTCATATTTGGTCGCATATCCTTTGCATGCTGTTACTTCCAGAAGTCTGACCCATCAACATCGAAAGACTCGATATCTTATTTTCAGTTACTGTTACAAGCGATACTATAACCTCTGCATTTCAATGGATCTCTGTGAATTGGGGGGTGAGACTAGATTCACCTGTAAATTATGTTGCTACAGTATGGAACACATGACTGGCCAAATGACTAAGTCATCAAGGGTCTAAGGTATGAAACGAGCCCCAAACTATCACTGCGACCAGATATGGAGTAGATGTGGATGGATCCCTTTAAGGGTTGTTTCTCCTGATTTTTTTCCTCATAGAGTTCTAATGGAAAATGAGTCAGAAGAAATAACCCTTGCAGTGATCCATCCACATCTACTCCATATCTGGCAACAGAGTGATGGTTTGGGGCTCGTTCGATAGCTCAGACCCTTGATAACTTACAGCCATTTCGCCAGTCTGTGTTCCATACTGTACCAGTGTAATTTACAGCTGAATCTAGTCTCACCCCCCAATTCCCATAGAGATCCATTGAAATGCAGAGAGGTTATAGTATCGCTTGTAACAGTACCTGGAAATAAGATATCGAGAGTGTTGATGGGTCACAGACTTCAGAAAGTAACAGCATGCAAAGGATATGCGACCAAATATGAAATATGATACTTTAAAAATACATTAAAGCAAAGGGTTTGAATACTTATGCACATGAGATTTCAGTTTTTGATTTTTAATACATTTGCAAACATCTTTTCACTTTGTCATTATGGGTTATTGAGTGTAGATTGATGGGCAAAAATGGCAATTTTATCCATTTAAAATTAAATCTACAACACAAAGAGTGCAAAAAGTGATGGGGTTTGAATAATTGAGTGCAACTGTATTACGTTGAAATGTTCTTAGATTGTGCAAGGAGTATAACAACTCAATGTTATACAGCTCATGTGATCTTGAAAAGGACAATTTATTGACAGTTGATTGTATGCATTTATTATTGAACAATTTACCTTAAGACACTTCTTCATACAAATTATTGCAAATGTTCGAAAGAATGTTGACATCACTGTGCAATGGATTGTGTACATGTGCAAGCAGTCTGATGATTTGCATATTATATTGAAATAAATGTTAAGTTGAGCAGTAATGATTTGTTCTATTTCTTCTGTTATTGTAAAATGTTAATGCCCATTTTTGTAATCCACAAATGTAACCAACAGCATTTTGAGTAGCATTTTCACACATTTTTAGTTAAAACAACTTAATGTATTTAAGGCAATCGGTTTCCTCAAACCATTTGAGTTCCAAGTTCTGACTACTGAGTTGCTGCAACTTAAAAGTAGTTATTTTAACTTTACTTAAGGGATTGTCGTAATAGTAATTGAAGGAAATAAATGCAGTAACTGATTCTTTTAAGTCCTAATAACTAACATTTTTGAGTACTGTTAAATGATTGATTTTAGCCTTTGAACACAATTTACATGAGTATTAAGTACAAACTGAATTAAGTACATATTATTAATCAGAAAAACTAAACTAGACTTATAAACAATGAGTTATCTTAACACAATACATTTGATATTTACACTCAAATCTTGGAGTTAACAATACTCAAATCGATTGGTTTTAAAAATTAAATGGTTCAAGGCAATCGGTTTCCTCAAACCGTTTGAGTTAACTTAACTTATCAGGTTTTACAGTGAATCATTGTTCGTATATTTCTGATTTGACAATAAACATACAAAATGACATAAAGAACCTGGTGTCGTTGTGGCTTGAATGGTGGTGGAGGGGAATAGTGCTACAGTTTATTTACCTTTTGTGAATGTCACCATATTGTGTGAAATAAATATTCTGAAAATGTGGTCTTAATTGCTAGTATAATTTATCGGTTTTGTTTTGGAGACCAGAACACCCACATCTAATGAACCCATAGCCATAATAACAGTGTTAGATCTTTAATCTCAATCATTAATCTTTCAACAATTTGCAAAGTGGATGTACAGCACAGTAGCGCCAGGATGTGTTACATAATATTGTTTAATGCGTCCTTCCCTTCATGTTATTATGGAATTGTCTTATTTGTATGTGGTCCCCTCTGCTGGAATGTGACAGGCAGAGGTCTGCCTATACACTGTCCCATCTGGAGATAGGGAAAACTCCACTTCTCAACAGAAGAACATCAACAGAACATCCCTTCAGATCTGAATGAGTTGTCTTACTGATAACAAGGATGGTGAAGAGAAATATAAATTAGGTAACTTCCCAAATACTTTGACAAAAATGAATGTGTTATCATTTGGTGGTCCTACCTTAATGTTCTATATGCTCACACCAGTGGCGGCTGGTGATCTAAATATAGGTTGGGGCGCTAGCATTTCTAAAAAAAAAAAAATACATCTGACTTTGACTTTAAACAGAAAAAACAAGCCACCTTGTGTCTCAGTTGCATAAGACAGTTTAATTGGCAACAGTGGAGGACAGTTTTTCAAGTAAGACATCACTGAACAGTGGAGGAGCCTCTGTTCATTCAAGTTAGGCAGGACTCATACATTCAGATTTAGACTTCAAACAGATCACACAGACCTCCTGGCAGCACCGGGTCCAAATCAAACACAACAGCACTGTCATGTTGCCTAGAGAGGTGCTAATTGCTGCCCCCCACACACAACTCCTTGCTGCACAATTCCTTTGTATTGCTAAACCGCTAAAAACCTCAGACTGAGAAGAGCCTACTTGACTGGTCATTCAAATGAGTCATCATACATTTTGAGACTACAACACTAAAGGTGAATTGGCCCATTACAACACAACAACACACTAATGTTGCCTAAAACCACTACTTGAACATAAATTTTTTGTCACCTCTTCGTTATGCTTTCTAATGCCAATTCTGTAGCCTTCATCGAATTGTTCAACAATGCTAAGCCTGCCAAAAAAGTTTAGCTTCATACTGTTGTCAAGATGGCTGCGGCTACTCATGCCGTTTGCACTTTTCAGCAAGATGTTTTAGGTCTCGTACCCCCGTCGTTGTCCACAATGGTTCGGTGCCAGCACTTTGAAATAGCAAACGGAAAGCAATATAACGCATTACTCACAGCACATCCAGCTAGCCAACTCCGTTTGTCATAACACGAGCGAGAGAAGCCCCGCCCGACCGCGATCACTTGTTTGCTGTTGAATGTACAAATCTGGTCGCTCTGGTCCAAGTTCCTTTACTCTTTTCTTTTCTTCCAATGAACGCCTTGAGAAAGGTTCTTTTTGCAAAGAAATAACCGAATTTTCTTTGCTTTCTGTTCCACTTGAAGAAGCCATTTCGAATTATCTCTCTCGCTTGGTCTAGGTCTACTTGAATGAATGCGTAGCAGCCGACTGAACCTAGCCGTAGTACTTAGTGCGTAGTGATATCCTGCTAGATGCCGGCTGGGCGTGATAAACATGCCTTAAATCCAATCCAATAATATCATAAACCATGAGGACTAATCAGAAAAGGGTAGGATAGTCCGGGGCGCACAGGCCTGCGCCCCGGGGGCTACTTTTTTGGCCGCGAATCAGGCAGCAGAAACAGGAGGCTCGCCTGAAAATGAATGAGTGCTCTGATTCACCATAACGTTACCGGCGCCCCGCAGCCCCTGAACATGCATATGTAATGTATTAAACTTTAGACAACGCAAGGCCAACATATAACATGTTTAAGCTACTAAAAAATTAAATAATAATAAAAAATAATAATTTTAAGCTACTAAAAAATTAAATAATAATAAAAAATAATAATAAAAAATAATAATTTTTTAAAAACTTTTTTAAAAACTTTTTTAAAAATTTGTATGTGGGGGAGGGGGGGCGGCGCCCCAGCGCCCTCTATAGGCCGGCCGCCACTGGCTCACACCAAATGTTCTGAAGAGGACAATTTTTTGGACAACAGTCCAATTAGGATTTTACTCTTAAACCAGCTGTTATACAAATGCAAAATACAAAACACTCATAACAAAGTTGCATCTATAATTTTATATAAAATATGTTAATCCAATATAGTTACATTATTGAACAAAACATTAAGTTACCTATATTTGGCCAGGCCTTTTTTTTTGGTTATTTCTTGACACTTCTAGGTTCAGACAACATATTTTATAAAGTTAGAGGTAGGCCTACAGTTGGATTACAGAAGCAGTCAAGAATGAGAATTGGCTTTTGTTAGTGTAACATTACCAATATTGTACTTTTCACATCCATATTGGTTTATCTCAAGAAAGTACATGTAAGGTACAGTATATAATAACCACAGTAGCGACCGTATGTGCTACAATCCCAAACTCCCAAAACGCATATTTATTTATTTATGTATTATTTGTATGAATAAAAAATAAATGCAAGTACACAAAAGTAATGTACAGAAATGTGTTCGATAGGTTTGGCTTATACTAGAACCTCACATTATGAAACAAAATCACATTAATTGAAGTACAAAAAAAGGATTGTATTAAATAATAATTTTTTTAAAATAAGAAAAACAACAAAATAAATATTAATTGTGAAATTAGATAAGAGACCAGAAAGAGGGGGGAAATAGACTACTGCTGTTACATTGTAAGATTGACTAAATAACTCTTATAGCCTACCTGTGTTTGAACACTATTAGGGAGGGGTACATTTCATTTAGATTTTTTTTGAGAGTAGAATCAATACGCCGAGATAGGTGGCGATATTGTGAAATTATCCGCGTTTGTCGTGAGGAAACACCACTCTCTCCTCGCTCTCTAACCAATTCTGTCGTTGGTTAGTTTGAAGGCGCCCAAGAGCAACTGCACCGCTGCTAAGGCGCCTGGAAAGCCTGCTTAACCTTATGTTGTCATTTCCGCCTTAGTTCACGCAGCACCGACTTTTCGAGTATGGTATAGCTGCAGCCTGCAGACTCCAAGAAACGCCCTCCAAGAAACGCCCCTCACTCCAAGAAACGCCCCCAACCAACTACGGTGGCCTTGGGGGATCCTGTTGGTTCGCTGCTGTTAATCCGCAGCAAAATTATGCACACTAATATAAATGGGTATATGATGAAAGTATTTAAATGTATGTAAACCAGCTAAACAGTCCGTTATATCCATATCCATTCTATCCATTGTTACCACTCATATTTCTGTCATGAGCCAAATGAATTACGTTAGAGTGCTATATATTTTTACAATACAAGCTAGTGAAAATTAACATGGCCGGGAGTCTATTGAAGAAGTCAGTAGTTTGTATTGAAATTATCTGTTATAGCTCGCTAAAAGTATGGATTACGGCGAACCCTTCATAGCCTGCCCCAGCCGGCTGATATTTGTGGAGAGGTGAAGTGCCAGAAAAGATAAACTTTCAGAATTACTCGATTGCTTTCGGCCACTTAAGCGGCCCACAGCGTTCACTTTTTTCAATGGAATAATATGGTGCTGTGTCTGAAGATATTCATATCGAAAGCAATTTATTACATTGTTATTTCGTTGTATTGAAGACAAAAGTAGAATATTTTATGAACGAAACTCATTCGTTAATGCAATTTAGAACTGTTCAATTAACCTATGTGTAACCTAATTGTAATTTTGAATTGTTATTTTGTATTTCTGAATCATTATTGTTTAATCATTGGGCAGGTTATCATTCGAGCAAGCTTGTTACCACCAGCTGTGCCAGCCGTTTCATTTAGTTCATTATTAAACCCTCCAGAATAAAACAGAACAACCCCTCTTTTTTAAATGTCACTCCTAAATCCACTCTGAGATTCTTTAGTGCAACAGTAGCATTTTAATGGGCTGTATTGGCCTATTGGACTAGGAAAACGACTTCCAGCATAATACATTTTATAGCCTTTTCTTAAACCTAACTTGAAAAAAATAAAAAATAAAAAATGCACATATTGACAGACATGATTGTTCACGTCAATTTGTTGGCCTAACTAATGGGCTGGTTGGAGTTACATATATAGCTCTGGAAAAAATTAAGAGACCACTGCAAAATTATCAGTTGTCTCGTTATTTCGGTTCCGTACTCTAGCACTTTGAGTTTGAAAGGATACAATGACAATGAGGTTGAAGTGCAGACTGTCAGCTGTAATTTGAGGGTATTTCCATCCATATTGGATGAACGGTTTAGAAAAATTTTCTAGGTGGCATCCTATGACAGTGCCATGTTTAAAGTCACTAAGCTCTTCAGTACGACCCATTCTAATGCCAATGTTTATCTATATGGAGATTTCATGGCTATGTGCTTGATTTTATGTACCTCTTAGCAGTGGGGGAGGCTGAAACACCTGAACTCAATACTTAGTAGGGGTGTCCACATACTTTTGGCCATATAGTATATATATACACTGCTTAAAGAAATTAAGGGAACACTTAATCAACTCCTCGTTTAATATCTCCTCCACGCTCTTGAGACTGGGAGCTGGGAGACAATAGGTAACCTAATTCTCGGGGTTAATAGTAAATATCACTGTACTGTTTTAAGGCTGATCGTGAAAAACGAATAGCCCAACTAAAATGTTCCGTGAAACAAATATATATATATATATTTTTTATTTCGTCCTAAAACCGTCATTAAATAACGTTATTTACACAATGAGAAATTTGCATAATGGGTGTAGCTAACGTTAATCTAAAATGTAGGCTATTGCCTGGTGGATTATAAATTAATAATTTTAATTGAAAATCTTACTCTTAGTTTAACTAACCAGGAATGTCATTATTGTAGTGTAGTTGGCCTATATCACATCATGAAAAGTAAAGCTATTTCTGATTATTTGCGCCATGCTTCTATCAATAATACAAATGGGCATTCTGATAAGGTCTGGGGTAATTTAGGGTACCCCTCTCTGCAGGGAAGAACAAGTTGTGATTGGCAGACGGTGTCTGACTGATAGCACAACATTCTTTAGTTTGACACATCACTTTAGTAGCTAGTTTCAGCACTGGATTAGACGTGTTTCTGAACAAACTTTGTATTTCATAATAATTGCAAGTATAAGTGGCATTGCTGAAAATGAACGAATAGGCTGGTAACGGCATACTTTACGTAGTCTAATGACCTCAGTCGACTGAGCCAGATTTCGCTCATTACGCCGCTTACAAAAATACACAATTCCACACAGATAGGCCTACAGCATGACATCATTTAACATTAACGTTGCCCTGCATTGCTCTCTGACAATAAGCAGCTGAAGTAACTACGTCAGTTAGTTCCCTTCTGGAACTGAATGTGCTATACCTAGCTAGTTACATGGATGATCACTTGCTAGATAAACTAAAGAGAGTCAGCAAACTAACTTACGTCAACACACGTTAACACGTTGCTATGATAACGTAGGCTAAATTCCCTCGGTTTTTTTTTGACGTTCAACTACGTTCACATAGCTAATTAGCTGAAGGGGCGTTTCTTGTAGTGAGGGGCGTTTCTTGGAGTCTGCAGCTGCAGCTATGTGGGCGTGTTCGGCTAGAGCCGATTTACGTCATATCTGCGTCGGCCTGCATCGGAAACTGTCCGAGATGGCCGAAAAGTCGGTGCTGCGTGAACTAAGGCGGAAATGACAACATGCGGTGCAGTTGCTCTCGGGCGCCTTCAACAACATCGCCGCGCCTTCAAACTAACCAACGACAGAATTGGTTAGAGAGCGAGGAGAGAGTGGTGTTTCCTCACGACAAACACGGATAATTTCACAATATCGCCACCTATCTCGGCGTATTGATTCTACTCTAAAAAAAAAATCGAAATGAAATGTACCCCTCCCTAATAGTGTTCAAACACAGGTAGGCTATAAGAGTTATTTAGTCAATCTTACAATGTAACAGCAACCCAACCTATCGAACACATTTCTGTACATTACTTTTGTGTACTTGCATTTATTTTTTATTCATACAAATAATACATAAATAAATAAATATGCGTTTTGGGAGTTTGGGATTGTAGCATATACGGTCACTACTGTGGTTATTATATACTGTACCTTACATGTACTTTCTTGAGATAAACCAATATGGATGTGAAAAGTTTCTGTAATCCAACTGTAGGCCTACCTCTAACTTTATAAAATATGTTGTCTGAACCTAGAAAAAGGCCTGGCCAAATATAGGTACAAATATAAGTAACGTAATGTTTTGTTCAATAATGTAACTATATTGGATTAACATATTTTATATAAAATTAAAGATGCAACTTTGTTATGAGTGTTTTGTATTTTGCATTTGTATAACAGCTGGTTTAAGAGTAAAATCCTAATTGGACTGTTGTCCAAAGAATTGTCCTCTTCAGAACATTTGGTGTGAGCATATAGAACATTAAGGTAGGACCACCAAATGATAACACATTAATTTTTGTCAAAGTATTTGGGAAGTTACCTAATTTATATTTCTCTTCACCATCCTTGTTATCAGTAAGACAACTCATTCGGATCGGAAGGGATGTTCTGCTGATGTTCTTCTGTTGAGAAGTGGAGTTTTCCCTATCTCCAGATGGGACAGTGTATAGGCAGACCTCTGCCTGTCACATTCCAGCAGAGGGGACCACATACAAATAAGACAATTCCATAATAACATGAAGGGAAGGACGCATTAAACAATATTATGTAACACATCCTGGCGCGACTGTGCTGTACATCCACTTTGCAAATTGTTGAAAGATTAATGATTGAGATTAAAGATCTAACACTGTTATTATGGCTATGGGTTCATTAGATGTGGGTGTTCTGGTCTCCAAAACAAAACCGATAAATTATACTAGCAATTAAGACCACATTTTCAGAATATTTATTTCACACAATATGGTGACATTCACAAAAGGTAAATAAACTGTAGCACTATTCCCCTCCACCACCATTCAAGCCACAACGACACCAGGTTCTTTATGTCATTTTGTATGTTTATTGTCAAATCAGAAATATACGAACAATGATTGGTGACAGGTAAAAGGAAGACAACATGTTGATATTGGAATACATCTTATGCAAATACAATTCTATTTATCCATACGTTACCATAACTGGCAAGGAAAATGTCATCTTTCTTGACATTGTTCCCTCAAAACACATAACAACTCCCAGTATCCCAATGTCCCTATATGTACTATATTAGTTATTCATTCATACAAACTCAATTTATCTTGTTAAAGACATTGAATGGCATTCAATTCAATACGTTCATTGTCAGGGTCCAAAGGGACCACGTGCTGTCATGTAATTTGAATAAATCATGAACACTGACATTATGAGTAGCTGAATCACCTCATTTTTTCCTATGTTTTGGCTCTGTACTCCAGCACTTTTGATGTGAAATGATACAACAACTGTGAGGCTAAAGTACAGACTGTAAGCTTTAATTTGAGGGCATTCTCATCCATATTGTAACTGAAGAAGGCTGGAGTACAGGCCTGGCATAGCATCACCAGTGAAGATACCCAGCATCTGATGATTTCTACAGCTCGCAGACTTCAGGCAGTCCTTGCATGCAAAGGACATGCAACCACCAAGTATTATTCTTTCATAGCAACATAATTAATGATTAGGATTAATACACTTAATCCCCTTATGTCACAAGGAATATATTCAATGCATTAACTGTACAACTAAAAAAAAAAGTCCTATGAAAGAGACATTTCTCATTTATATTGGTACAGATATTCTGCAATAAAATATGCTTTAGAACCACCACTCAAAGGTCTATGAAAACATGCATGTAAGTTATGATACTTAACATAGCTACATAGATTCTCACATTACAATGTATGACTACCGATGGCTACGATGTCTTCTGGGTTTAGATGAACTAAAATGACATGTCTACCATGTTTGCAAGTCTAAACAGAGATGACAGGTGTAGTTTAGGCCATCTCATGAATTGACCGACAAGAAACAGCTGAATATGAGCAATAGACCATAAGCAGCCTAATGTTTACAGGTATGTTACCATAACAGATGACAGCTTAGCTAAATAATTTAGTTATTCGACAATGAAAGGGCACCCAGCGCTTTAATTCCAATGGAAATGATACGTATTTATTCAAGAACTTTAACTGGAGTTTCACTGTGGCACAATTCAGGGTGATAGCCAAAGTCGCGTAGCAAAAGATAAATATTGACTACCCGAACAATACAAGTAATTAAATAATGTAAGGCAGTATTAAAACAACCTTCATTCGTTCTCCTCCATTTCTTCAAGATTTTGAAGTAAAAATTACATGTGTCGCCTCCAAGTCCTCCGCAACCACAAACAACACGGCTAACTCCTCCATGTTGTTTTTCTCCCAGCCGGTTTCAGAAACGTCCGAAACTGTCCCAGTTGGATCTGCTCAGGCGATTTTCATTTCCGCCTGAGGCAGGTAAGCCAACAGCTCACCGATGTCTACTCGAACACGCCCAATGTACTGACATTGCGGTTTGCGTCGAGACATTAATTAATATGTAACCATTAATGCGCAATTAAGATGTAATAAGCAACAGTAGACTAAAACACAAAAGATCGGTTTCCGGGGCACGGAGTAGAGGAGGTGGTAGTGGAGGAAGGGAGAGTGCATTTTTCGAGTTTTGGGACACAGCCATAGAGTGAACTTTGTACAGTGATTACTTCTTAGGTAACTCAGCTGTGGAATGTGGAAATCAAATCATATAACCACGCCACACAATTAGAGCGGCACAGTTCAAGTTAAGACCATACAGCCAACATCAGAGTCTCCGTGAGTTACTGGCTATATATCTAACGTTGCTATAGTTGTTGACAACTTAGTTCTTAATGTAGATATAATGATTACCAAGTCATTTTAAGTGATTACAATATCACATTTTATGCCATATGGGTATTAAACATTATTTAATTAGTTATTTTTTTATTGTGCAAGTCCATTTTTAGTCGAGATAGCCGACGCAATATGTTACGGAAATATGTTACCACCAACCCTCTATTCTGTCTGATGGTAAAATGATTGCTAGTTTTTGTGCAGTTATTATCCAATGATTTAAATTAATTATCACATTTCTGTGTTCACGAAGTTATGTTTTGTCGACGTTAAGAATACAGTGTAATTGTATAGGCCTATTAGAATGAGTGGAGAGAACATATTATTTTCAAACTAACTTCAAGTTCTAAGATTATCGTTAAAGTAAATCGCCCTGGAATTTGCCCTGTATATGTTGATGTTTCATGAATGTTTGATTTAATTATATCAATTTCAATTTTTATTTTTTTTACTAAAGTAAGTTTTTTTTTTCTGAGCTGTCTCCTTGTACAAGCAGGCCACATTTAATGTATTCTTCAGCTACAACTTCCTCATTTTATTTCCGTACCTGCTCAGCTGTGTGAAGCAACGTACGATGGTTCAAGCAAAGACCTGGATTCTTCGGAAACACTTTGAGGGCTTCCCCAAGGACAGTGACTTTGAGCTCCGAGTGGAACAGGTCTCTGAGCCCAAAAATGGAGGTACTGGTAACTTCACTGTCCTTCAGAATTTGCAATGGCTTAAAAAGTGCAATTGGACATGTTCTTGTCCAATATTTAATTAGATTTTGCCGCTTGCTAAATGAAATGTATGGAGTTCATATATATTTTGCACCGTGTCATAAGAGAGCGCCTGCCAAATAAGAGTTTAACAGCTTTAATTTTGTTTATTTCAGAGGTTCTTCTCGAGGCCGTTTTTCTCAGCGTTGATCCTTACATGAGGTGTGTACTTTGAGCTCATGGAAAACCAGATAGAGAGGACGTTCCTTTTGGCTGTAGAAACCATTCTCAACAAGGAACTGGGGTCCCATAGGGCAGTGGTTCCCAACCCTGGTCCTGGAGTACCCCTGTGTATGCTGGTTTTCGCTCCAACCACAATTGCAATACCAGAATTTTAACAAGCTGTTAATTTTTCTTAATTAGGTGTTTTTAATGTTTAGAGGGATTATTTACCCTCTGAAGCCACATTACGTTAGCAATAGCTATGCATGCCATGAAGAATAAAAGTCCAATATTCACATTGTGCTGTATTGTAAACAATTAAAAAGAGGTAAAAAAATTTAACTGATCAAATTAAAGACTGAGGTGAATCATTAGGCTCATAATTGGTGAAATGGCCACTAAAACTAACCGTAATGAAGAATTCAAAGACAAAGCAAATGATAACGAGCCAAACCTGCATTGTGTTAACAAGTTTAAAGAAAACATTATGAAGGAACCTAAACTTCTGTTCAATTACCTAATTAGGAGCCTATTCACCTCAGTTGTTACTTCTTCTTTGTAACTGTTTGCAATATAACACAATATGCATAATTAACATGGGGATTTTATTCTTCATGGCATGCGTAGCTATTGCTAACATAATGTGGTTTAAGAGGGTAAATAATCCCTCTAAACATTAAAAACACCCAATTAAGAAAAATGAACAGCTTGTTAAAATTCTGGTATTACAATTGTGGTTGGAACAAAAACCAGCATACAAAGGGGTACTCCAGGACCAGGGTTGGGAACCACTGCCATAGGGCCCTCTCCTAAAAGGGGAGGATGTTTCCTTTCACCAAAGAAAATGTACTTAATTGTCATGTTTTATTAATTGAAATTTTGCAACAATTTTTTTTTAGATTTTCAAAGTTTGTCTGGTTTTCGCATCATTGGTAATATCAAGGATTCTGGTAATATTATAGTCTTGTAATGGTTAAGTAATGTTGGTATAGTAGATGGCTATTTTTTTTAAAGGGGTTTTCAACATTTTTTGATCCAGGGACCCATACCCAGGTTCAAAGGCATTCAAGGGGACCCCCATCATAAGTTAAAAAAGGCTTATACTTGTTCATTTTATTTCTGATTTTTCCCCCCCAATTTTCTCCCAATTTGGTAGCCAATTGAACCCCTATTCTAATTCAATTCCCCCATGTAGCAACTGCTAATGAATCACTGCTGCACAACCCCATCAGCCGGTAGTAGAGCGGAGGTCGCCACGTCCTTTTTCAGGGCGGGACTCCTCCAAGCCTGACCGTGATTCCAACTCGCCCGGGGCCGCTATATGCGCAGCGATTCTCTCCGAGCCCCTCCCCTCACTCGGGAGCAGCCGCCAATTGCCGCTCCCACAGGGCACCGGCCATGCTCGGATCTGGCAGGACCGGGGCGCGAACTCCGATCCTCTGAGTACAACTGCTCTTACCGTTGTACCACCGCGAGGCCCCAAAAAAGGCTTATATGTAAGAAATGGACTCGTTGACCGGGGTGGGAGGTGGGCGGGTTGATATTACGATCGCATATTCTCTACAGTGTTTACGGACCCCCAGGAGTCTGCGGACCTCCTGTTGAAAACCCACAGTCTAAATACATCACAATTTATAAGATAATGCGGGGGAGGAGTGAGGCGATGAGTTTTCTATTCTATTTAGGTAAGCTGCGTTTGTGTAATGGTGTGTTAAATGGCCGCGGCTGTTGCAGCCTATAGTGGGCTATTTGAGGTGGAAGTACCCAGCCACAGGATGGTCATTTAAGTGCCATTTGGATTGGGGGGGTGGCAACATTCTGAGCTACAGAAAGTACAAGCTCCCAACCGCCTGGAATATTTGCACTGCCAGTAAAATGGTGCTAATGTGACTCATGAATAAAGTGTTTTGTTTTTGTAGGCCATACAGCAGGATACGCATGAAAGAAGGTGATGTGATGATCGGAGGTCAAGTTGCCAAGTAAGGAAGAGGCCATTTAAGCTATACGTGGCCCGTTTTTCTCTGCGATTCTTTTGTTTACACAATATTGTGCTTTCTCATAATATTCTTTAAAAATTATTTGTTTATTCAAGGCAGCCTTTCTAAAGCACACATTTCACTTTGCATTTTCTCAAGGAAAAAAAATAATTAAATAAAAAGACTCATTGTTATTGCATCTGTCCCACAACATACACAAGGAGAAATGACCACCCAGAGGCTCCAGGACTAGGGAAAGCTTCAGTTTTCTTTTCAAATAAATGTTACACTGTAGAGGTGGCGTCTCCTCCATTGTGAACATGACAAGATATTACACTGTCTTGCACTCTTTCAAAATAATGGATTGTACAAATGTCACCTTGTTCCTCTGTAGTTTGCCTGGGCTTTTTTCAGAAGTAAACATTTATGAATTGTGTTCTGTTGGAAGTGGGGATGAGTGCCATCTGCAGCTTTGAGAGAACACATTGCAGCAATGAGACCGTTCACAGTAAAGGAAAATGTGGGATGCCGTTTTAATGCCAGACTATAGATTGAAATTCCATGAGCAAGGATGAGCACTTGTGACAAAACGGGACAAAACTTTTTTTTTCGCATCGCAGGGTGATCCAGAGTAAAAACCCCAGCTTTCCGGTTGGGTCCCATGTGGTTGCCACACTTGGCTGGAGGACTCACAGTCTCTCGGACGGTACTGATCTTACACCGTTACCGTCGGGCTGGCCTCAGGACATCCCACTGTCCCTGGCTCTGGGAGCCATCGGCATGCCTGGGTAATGGTAACTCCAGTGGCCTCTGTGAACAAGGGCTGTTAGTGCTAGCTTTGATGTGGTTGGCTCAGCAAGGGGGTTAACTGCACTAATCCCAAGTGGAAAAGTGCTGTTCTGCCTTTCTAATGAACCATTAACCATGATAATCCCAGCCCTATAAATGTGTGTTCCATAAAAACGTTTGCACTCTAAATAGCCTTGCATCATCTCTGTACAGAAATGGAGCATGTTAACCGATATGATGTTCTGAATGATGAGCTGCGCTACGGTGCTGAGGCCGATGGTGATGTGGCGGTACGTTTCCTGCGTTACAGGTTGACCGCTCTGTACGGACTGGAGGAAGTGTGTCAGATTCAACCTGGAGAAACGCTTCTGGTGAATGCTGCAGCAGGAGCTGTTGGGTCTGTGGTTGGGCAGATTGCCAAAATGAAGGTGGGTCCAGATTAGAGGGTGTATACCAGTGGCGGCCGGCCTATAGAGGGCGCTGGGGCGCCGCCCCCCCTCCCCCACATACAAATTTGAAAAAAAGTTTAAAAAAAATTATTATTTTTTATTATTATTTAATTTTTTTAGTAGCTTAAAATTATTATTTTTTATTATTATTTTTTATTATTATTTAATTTTTTAGTAGCTTAAACATGTTATATGTTGGCCTTGCGTTGTCTAAAGTTTAATACATTACATATGTATGTTCAGGGGACTGCGGGGCGCCGGTAACGTTATGGTGAATCAGAGCACTCATTCATTTTCAGGCGAGCCCCCTTATACTGCTGCCTGATTCGCGGCCAAAAAAGGAGGTCCCCGGGCGCAGGCCTGTGCGCCCCGGACTATCCTACCCTTTTCTGATTAGTCCTCATGGTTTATGATATTATTGGATTGGATTTAAGGCATGTTTATCACGCCCAGCCGGCATCTAGCAGGATATCACTGCGAGTGCGCAAGTACTACGGATAGGTTCAGTCGGCTGCTACTCATTCATTCAAGTAGGGCTAGACCAAGCGAGAGAGATAATTCGAAATGGCTTCTTCAAGTGGAACAGAAAGCAAAGAAAATTCGGTTATTTCTTTGCAAAAAGAACCTTTCTCAAGGCGTTCATTGGGAGAAACGGGTCGGGCTCGGTCACGGCGGCCGAACAACTAGCGAACATTTTACTTTTGAACTACAGTAAAACCTTGACATACGAGTGCACTAACTTACGAGTATTCCGAGCAATTTCTTGCTTCGCCTTACGAGCCTAGACCCGAGTTACGAGCCGAGCAAGCGGAGCATTGCGAATGCGAATGCAATTTCGGAAATTGCATTCGCATTTCCGAAAAATTCTGAAGGGAAGGAAGAAACAAACCACCATGGATAGGTTTTTATCGAAACGCCCTGCAGATCAGTCAGAAAAGCGTGACGAAAAAGCCAAAAATCTATGAAAAAGATGCAAACGTCACTGATGAAGATTAAGTGTAAGTGAAGAATAATAATGTAGCAATTAAGTTTAGAACCAGTTTATTTCTTTATATTCTATTTTATTATCTTTGTATTATATTTTGTATTTATTATTTATAAATACATTTCTCATTTTTATAACAACGTAACAAAGAAATTAGGGTGTTTTTTGGGGGGCTGGAACGGATTAATGGTATTTAAATTAATTTCAATGGGGAAAATTGATTTGATATACGAGTAAACCGAGTAACGAGCTCGGTCACGGAACGAATTAAACTTGTATGTCAAGGTATTACTGTACTAACTGGGATGGGTTAGCTTACTTCACATGGTGCTTCAAGTTGTTTTTGGTGAAAATATAGTGTGAAATAAATAAAAATGATACCGAATATTGTGTGTGTCTGTTATCTACCAATAAAACAATGCCTTTTGACGGTCATTTAGGTGCCCAGTGACCACTAAACAGAGAAGCTGTAACCATGGTAACAACAACTGCGTGACAGGGAAACACAATGTCAGCGCTTCAGTGCCTTAACTGCGTCGGGCTCGGGTCGGGTTCGGACATAAAAAGCAGAATTCCTGTCGGGTTCGGGTCGGGCTCGGTTACTACTATCTCGGGCTCGGTCGGGTTCGGACAGAAATATGCGGCCCGATCCGCACTCTAGTTCAGTGATGTCTTACTTGAAAAACTGTCCTCCACTGTTGCCAATCAAACTGTCTTATGCAACTGAGACACACGGTAGCTTGTTTTTTCTGTTTAAAGTCAAAGTCAGATGTATTTGTTTTTTTTTAGAAATGCTAGCGCCCCAACCTATATTTAGATCACCAGCCGCCACTGGTGTATACCCGACCCGGGCCAGGCTCGGACTAAACTTTTAAAATGATGTTCGGGCTCGGTCACGGCGGCCGAACAACTAGCGAACATTTTACTTTTGAACTACTAATTAGGATGGGTTAGCCTACTTCACATGGTGCTTCAAGTTGTTTTTGGTGAAAATATAGTGTGAAATAAATAAAAATGATACCGAATATTGTGTGTGTCACTACACACGCAGTGAAAACAGAGAGAAATTATCATGCCACGTTATCAGTACTGTCATTCATGCTAGGCTCATTCGTAACTTCAGGCAGAGAAAACACATTTTCTCCAGCTAAAGCATTACCGAAAATAAAAGACACGGCTTTAATCGGCAACTGAGAACAAAAAGCTACTTTCACAAGTCCAGAAACAACCTCCAAATGCAATTAAACAATGTGCAAAGGAACGTTCACAATGGCCAGCAGAGGCGGGTAGAGTACCAAAAAACTGTATTCAAGTAAAAGTATGATTACCAACAGAAAAATAGTTCAACGTACACGTGTCTCTCCAATCGAGGTGCAGGTTGCAGCAAGAGTACGTCCAAAAAAAAGAAGTGGCACACTAATTGATGGTTCAGTGTAAACCGCACACTCAACACAAGAACAACCTTATTATAAATATATTATTTTATTTTTTGACGGTCATTTAGGTGCCCAGTGTCCACTAAACAGGGAAGCTGTAACCATGGTAACAACAACGGCGTGACAGGGAAACACTATGTCAGCGCTTCAGTGCCTTACATTAACTGCGTCGGGCTCAGGTCGGGTTCGGACATAAAAAGCAGAATTCCTGTCGGGTTCGGGTCGGGCTCGGTTACTACTATCTCGGACTCGGTCGGGTTCGGACAGAAATATGCGGCCCGATCCGCACTCTAGTCCAGATGTCTTACTTCGCCGTGACTGTAGACTACTAAATTAGCATATAAACGGCAAGTTTAAATGTACAGTACTGAACGTATGGTGATTTCTGTCTTGTCGTAACGTAAGGCTTAATTGAGGGTATTTCCCAGAGAAAGCCATCCATAATAATCCTTGTACAAAATTATTTTATTAAATTTTTTAGATTCGGGTTTTGGTAGGCTTGAATATGCTGAGTAAGAGTACCTCCTCTTGGTGGTTTTGCTGTTTGTTTTAACCACTACCACTCCATTTGACTTTCTTCAGGGCTGTAAAGTGGTGGGTTGTGCTGGAACTGATGCCAAGGTGTCATACTTGAAAGAGCTTGGGTTTGATCACACTTTCAACTACAAGACCATAACCTCATTGGAAGAGGCTTTGACAGCTGCCTCCCCAGATGGATATGATTGCTACTTCGATAATGTAAGCAGAATGTCTGCTGCTTTTATATTAGCCACATAATTGTGTATTTTGGTGCTAGAGCTGAATACAAGGTAAAGCAACTAAATGTATATATTATTATTTTTATTTATTTTATTTGCATTAGATATTGATTTTTATCTTGTGCCAAAACTACTGGAAGGTGACCACAAAAGTTTTATTGTCCAGTTCCCAATATACTTCTCAGGCAGCCTAAATTGTGACTTATCAATTTATTTTACTATTAAGGTTGGGGGATCATTCTCTAGTGTGGCCGTTCCTCAGATGAAGCAGTTTGGTCGGATTGCTGCGTGTGGGAGCATTTCCTTGTACAATGACACCGCTCCCCAAACTGGTATGTTTTTCTCTGCTTACAAATGTCATATTTGCACAAGGCAGTTACTTAACTATTTATTTTTTTGAACCCTTCACAAAAGCAGTGTCAATCTTGCATTTTATTTTGTAAAACTCCCCACCACCTGTTTTCCAAATATTGAATGCCCAGTCATATTCCCCAGCCTCATTCATTGCTATCAACCTCTGCTATCATTTTGGGAGAGTGCTGATAACTATGTGCTCTACTCTGACCACGCAATGTCAAGCCGCTGTTTCTTATCACACCTCAGTCCACAGCTCAAGCTTGCACAGGTGTGATTTGCAGAAAGACCAGCAGGGGCCACTTGTGAGCCACGAGCCATGTGGTCATCTTAGCTGACTGCATCCCTGTTTACCTGGGTAACATTACGGCCTATTATGTGTGGCCCTGAGGGGATACTGGCCACAGTTGGCACTGGCACAGACCAGATTCCACTGAGGCCCACCCACATACTGGAACAGTGCCTTTACAGGATGAGCCATCTAATATAAACACATTGCTCTTCAATTAAGTACTCTGGTCACATCATTAGATATTGTATCTTACACTATAGAGAATCACACATGGACAGTTATACAAATTTTTACAGCTCCTTCCAAATGGAGCCCTGCTCAGAACAGAGATTCCCTGCTCAGAAACCATAACTGACGGACATTCTAAATTGGGTCATAGTTCAGAAAGATTTTTAAAAAAATGTTTTTTGTTTATAAAAACATAAAACGGCTTTCCAGGAAAGGGGAAAGAGCTTCTTTCTGACAATAAAGGTTATACTGTTGGCAATTAAACTTTTGTCTCTGACCATGTCTCTTTTGAAGGACATTTTTACACAGCGGTGGCTTTCATAGAAGGCAAAAACATCTCTATTTTCTCCAGAATCATCCATCCACAATAAGAGATGTTTAGCATTTTTGCAACCACTAGAT
Source organism: Ilyophis sp. 1 JC-2022 (assembly GCA_022702515.1). Classification (NCBI taxonomy): domain Eukaryota; kingdom Metazoa; phylum Chordata; class Actinopteri; order Anguilliformes; family Synaphobranchidae; genus Ilyophis; species Ilyophis sp. 1 JC-2022. The sequence goes on along the minus strand of CM040404.1, from coordinate 101,004,569 downwards.
GGCATTAGTAATACCTTTTTGAACAAAGGACCAAACTACACTGCATATCTGGAAGCAGAGTGATGGTGTGAGGCTAGTTTAATACCTCAGACCCTTGATGATGTACAGCCATTTAGCCAACCATGTGTTCCATACTGTTCCAGTGTAATTTACAGCTTAATCTAGCTCTGTAGGAGTACCTGAAAATAAGATGTCCTAAGATTTTGTTGGATCACAGACATCAGGAAGTCATGGCATGCAAAGGACATGCAAACATATACATTTAATTAAAGCAGGAGTTGTACTGGAATTTGAAGTGAGGTTAAACTGAGGTGGCTCTTTCATGAAGTTGTGCGTGCCCTGTGCCACATTGTAGAGAATAATAGATTAACACCTCCTTCAAATGTTCCCAGGTCCTTTTTTACAGCCTCATATGGTATTCAAGCAGCTGAAAATGGAAGGATTTCTTGTCTCTCGATGGGAGCGTAAGAATGAGGAATCTCTACTACGGCTGATATCATGGATGAAAGAGGCAAGTGAAGCAGGCAAAACTATTGACGCTTAATATTCTTTCATTTAGTTTATTTTCCAGTCACATTTTCAATCAATCTGTTCACACAATATACCGCTTGAAAATGTTATAACTCATGATTCTATCTCTGTGAACTGTTTTACGATACCAATGTTATAGCGACAACGGTTCCTTATTTTTATAACGTGAAACAGCCAGGATCAAAACGACGACTCCGTATGATCTGAGTCAATGGGCTCCATATTGAGTATCTTAGCGCATCGTCTTAAACGCATAGCGGAGGTGCATTTAAGCTGTGTCCAACTCCCCTTTTGCTAGTTCGAGGGCACAAAGTAAGGCGGAAGGTTCAAATGGGCTGAACCTAGCCTCTTCATTAATTTATAGGTGTGTCTTGGGCATAACGTGCAATAAACCAATCAGTGTTATCTCCCATTCCCTTTAAAACCTGCATTTGCACCTTGGTGGATTGCTGTTATAATGGCAAATTTAATAAGACTGCAAAAATAGCGATTTACAGCTGGGGAAACCTGCTAGTGTGCGAGCGATATGGATCAATATTATTCGCATTAACCACTATGACGTGTTTTCATATACACAATAATAATCTTAAACATTAGGGTTTAACACCGGCACAGTAAACATCGGTAATTCCCAACCAAAATATTTGCTATTAAATATATGTGTTTTAATTTTGTTAAAAGCACATGCAACATCGGAGAATAAGCTACCAGAACTTTGCTTCCATCTCACCTTAGAAAACGCCAAAATAGCCTGCCTGTTTAACGATTAGAATGCATGCAATATGAATATGAAGCTTGAATTTTGCTAGGCACATGCATTGCCTGTGATCTGACTGCTGTGAGAACAGCCTCATGGAATTGATGTTTGACAATGAAGCATTGTCAAACATCAATTCCATGAGGCTGTTCTCACAGAAGTCAGATCACAGGCAATGCATGTGCCTAGCAAAATTCAAGCTTCATATTCATATTGCATGCATTCTAATATTGATTAATAACATAAATAGCGTTATTTTGCCTTAATGATGACACTAAATACACTAAAGCTGTCAGGCTTGGAACCCATAAGTTTACACATATTTTCCCTTTTTTGGTATTTGAACAACGTGAGCTCTGGGCGCTAAAATGACACCTGCGCCGGCCTGAGACTAGCAAAGACACTTGCGTTTGAGTTAGCGCCGCTTAGCGCCAGGTGTAAGATGGGGCCCATTGTGTAAATTACTCCAGCTGCAAAGAGCCATATTTAAATTAGATTTTGCGTAATTGGAATGGTTACACTGTTAAAAAATATATATCTATATGATATATATATATATATCTCATAAGAAAACTGAAAAGACTGGCACCCAGTGAAAAACCATTTAATGAAAGGAAAAAATAATTTTATTTTTTTAGGAGATGATTGTTATAAATAATTATTGTACAAACCCCAATTCCAAAAAAGTTGGGACAGTATGTAAAATGCACATAAAAACAGAAAGCAGTGATTTGTAAATTTTCTTTTACATACAGTGGGGACGGAAAGTATTTGGGCAGTGACACAATTTGTGTTGTTTTGGTTTTGTACTCCAGAACATTGAATTTGTAATGTAACAGTGACTATGAGGTTAAAGTGTGGACTTTCAGCATTTCAACTTTTTTGGAACGTGGCGCAGGCATCAAATTCAGAATTGGCGTATATTTACAAAAAACAAAGTTGATAAGGTAAAACATTAAATATATTTTCTTGTACTGTTTTTAATTAAATATATGTAAATGATAATTTATAAATCACTGCTTTCTGCTTTTATGCGCATTTTACTGTCAACTTTTTTTTCAAGTTTAATAACAAGATTTATACGGTTAAATAACAGAATACTTACAGCTAAATAACAGGATTCATATAGCCCGCCCTTCATTACATGTTTTTTCACTGGCAACATTGTTGCCATTTTTCATGGTATATTTTTTTATGGTAGGACTGAAATCATGGGAACTATACTTACTAGCACTTCTCACACCATTAGTGTCACATAAAATCACATTTCCATCTGATGGGTTTTATTTTGATTTAGTTTTTATTTTGCTTTGTTATTCACCATTTGTTATAAAATATTGTTGGATTGCTTGTTTGATATAATATGATCTTGTACAAACCTGTAAATCAACCCCTATTTGTTCTGGGAATCCAGACGACACCTATCACAGTAAAATTGGTATTGTATCTTTATCCCGGCAAAAAAAATGTTTCAGCTTCCTTTACTTTGTTTCAGTAAAATCGAGGGGTTTTAAAGTGTCTCTTGCTTGACTTGCAGGGAAAGCTGAAGTACAGTGAGCACATCACCACTGGCTTTGAGAACATGCCAGCAGCCTTCATGGGGATGCTGAAGGGGGACAACATCGGAAAGGCCATTGTCAAAATTTGACAATTGATTTTAATGCGCCTCCTCAACTATCCACCATTAGAAATCCTTTTTGGTTTTGTACAAGTTCAGTTTTATGCCATATCTGACTGGCCTTAGCGATGTACCTTGGTAGGATTTTTGTTCCCCTGAAAATAAAGAGCAGTATGTGGGGCCATAACTGATCCATAATAAAACGGGAGAAGCACAGCAACTCAGTCTTTTGTTTTATTTGGGCACGGACGCATTTTAGCTTCCGCCTTCGTCAGCGTGCATATTTGCCATAACTGATCCAACCTACAGGTTCATGTTTTGCAGATTCAGCAGTCCAAAAAATAAAGAAAATTGCTAGTAATTATAGGGCTTGTTTCAACTTAAAATGTTGCTAATCGACATGGAAGAAACACATTTAGTGTCCAATCTCATTTCCTTTGTGAAAGGATCTAGAATTATTTTCTTAATTACCATTGGTTTCAGATTTCTTGCAAGCTTTTGTTTAACCTGAAAGCGGGGCAGTATTTTTAGTCCTTGATTTGAATTTCATTAGATGGGTAAGAGCCCCGTTTCTATGGAGAAGATTGCCCTTTTTGTGTGCACCAATCAGATGCTGAGGAGGTGATCAAAGGAGTACATTCTGTCAGAGGAACACCTGCCACAACAGACCAATGTGCTGATGTTCTATAATGATGTCAATGAATGTATACAACTGTGGCCTGCTTAGGACTTTTTATCGATTATTTTATAGGGAGATAAATGCAGATATCTTTGAGCATTAGCACCTTGCATTTTAGGTTGAACGAAATGTTTAATTGCATTTTATGAAAGCACATCACACAGAAGCCTTAAAGATTGGTGATGTCATTTTTGCTGAACCTGGTTTTGGTTTGTGTCTGCTATACAGACATATTTGAATGCCTTTATCAAAAGAATATGGTAACTTTCACCTGCAAATGTGTTGCTTAGTCAAGAAGACCAACATAGAGTGGATTCCAATCGCTTATTTTATCTGTCCTTTTCTCCTCGGTCCTCGAATGACCCGGAAATCGATCGAGGCTCCCCATCTTTAAGGACATTCCAAATGCTAAATACTCCACGGGTGCGTCCCAATACTCGAAAAATGCACACTCCTTTCTTCCCCTACCACCTCCTCTCCTCTGTGCCCGGAAACCGATCTTTGGTTCCTCCCCCCACTGTCCCAATAGTGGAGAAGACGAGCAAAGCCATGGGACCAGCTTTCGGCTCTCAACCTCAGCACCGGATATAATGTCGCCCTCTGCTGATATTTATGATTTGCGCTCAAAAAGCGAGTTTTCCCATTGGGCTCCATTCATTTTTGACAGCAAATGAAAAATATTTCCACTAATATGATATTAAAGTGCATTATATTTATTTAAAAAATCACATCATTTTTCCAAAGTAAGTTTTTTTGTTCTTACCACACAAAGGCATGATTTTTTTTTTTGTATTATTTATTTTAGTATCACATTTTCGCGTAGTAATTGGAAAGTGCGCATGTCTGAGTTGGATAATGACATGGGGGTGCGTCCGAGGCTGTGTCCCAATATTCTTCACTCCCCACTACCACTCCTCTTCTACCCGGAAGTATGCTAAACTGTCTGGGACACACCCCCAATACTCGAAAAATGCACCCTCCCTTCCTCCACTACCACCTCCTTTACTCCGTGCCCCGGAAACGGATCTTTGTGTTTTAATCTAATGTCGCTGATTACATCTTATTTACGTATTAATGGTTACATATTCATTAATGTCTTGACGCAAACCGCAATGTCGGGTACATTATATAATGTACATGCAAATACTTGTACTCGAAACGTTCAGACAGTTTTGCATATTTCTGGGTAGGAGAGGAGTGGTAGTGGGGGCGTGAAGGAAAGGAGGTGAGGAGTGAAGAATATTGGGATGTGCAGTGTTAGGAAAGAGAGGCCAAAGTCTGTGCGATTGTAAGGCGTGCTTAACCCTTATGGAAATGTAATATACTACAGTATATTTTAAATATATTGTGAAGAAAATTTTGATAGATTTACAATATACTGCAGTATATTCTTTTTCCATAAGGGTTATGGCAGAAAGTTACGAGAACATGTCCTATACTATGCCATTGAGATGAAAAATATAGTAAATTGAAATGAAAACATTTTGCATCATTTATTTATTTATAATCGTTGCATTATTAAAAATCATAGCCAATCCATATTTTCGGTTGAATATAAATGGAATGAATAACACAATTGAATGATTCCTCCGTTTTAAATCTGTCGCTATAAGCTTCACATTGAAGACAGATTAAATCTATGTCAAAAATATATTAAAACAATTAGCCTATGATTAAGCTGAATATGGTGGAATAGCTATGTCGGTGATTAGGCTACTTTATTATATAGGCGATATATACGTTATTATCCTTGATAATGAAGGTTAAAATCAGGCAGAAATAAAAACTGCAGTCGTCCAATTGCTTTTCTTAGTTTATTTGTCATAACTGCAGTGCGGCCAGATGTCGCTTGTGTTGAATGAATTAAGAATTTTTAAATTTGTTCTGCCTTAAGGCCGTTACACATCGGGGACGTTACACAACCTGACACCTGCAACGATGCGAAAAAACGAAAAGCTCGAGTTCTTTTTCGCGGTTGAAAATCCCAGCGAATAAAAATTGATTACTCTTCGTAGAGCGATGACGACCTGGTTATCCGTTTGGTCCATCACGGATCGAAAGTGGGTTTTTTTTTTTTGCCTCTACCAGAACGTTAAAAACAGAGCATGCTTAAATTACATTGGCAAAATATTGAACCAGGCTTATTATGTGTCCGTTTTTACTTATGTAAAGTTTGTTTTGTCTACAACATGCTCTCCTTCTCTTCCCTCCTTTTACGGACATACGTGTCCCTGAGATTTTTCCACTGCCTCTTGATCTCTTCCACTAATATAAAGGTTAACCACAACATAACAATACATGACGTCATTTCAGCAAACATCTTTAAAATACATTTCTCGTAGTCTATGCAGTATAGCAGCTCATGAAGTCTGAAGAGTTCTCTCCAAAACGATCGCTACAGGCAGACCTCGTCTGTTTTCTTCGTTATTTATATAACTTGGCTATCAGTAATCAGGAAATCCACACCGGAGTCGGAATAAGATTTTTGGGGAACTTTATAGACTTTATTTGCCACGCACACAGACAACAGTGTGACAGCAAAAACATTTAATATAGGCTACTCTACCCTGCCCTTCTTCTCCTCCCCTTTTCTCTCCCTCCACCACAGTGTCTGCCCCTGGCCAGACCCGGTAGCTGGCCTACGTGTCGTCTTTCTCCATCTGTTAGCCCATAGCCCACAATTACTACGGCAAATATCCACGAAACAATATCACATATAGTTGTTAGCTAGCTTTCATCCTTTGTTTTCACCAAGGCAAACAACCCATCCGGTGACAGCGTAGCCTACATGAACTCACCTAAAGTAAAAAAATAAATTGGCCTACGTATTGCGTAGCTATGTTTGTGTGTAATCGCCAATGGCTTGTTATTTTCTTCACATGAACTGCTATCAACGTTAACGTTAGACCTAAAGGTTAGCTAACGTTAGCTGGCTAAAATAGCTGGAGACAACTTTTAAGCCAATGCTAATAACCTGTAGGAGCTCATCATATAGCAAGTTGTGCGTATTGCAACCATTTAGCAATTAACCCACCATCTTCATAGCCTATTTGCTCGGCTATGGTTTTCCACAAATTGTCCTTCTTCAAATCGTTGTTTTTGTAACTTGTATGTCTCTCATCAAAGAGTATGCTATACTGGGAAACATATAAAATCAGTTGGTCCGCCATATTGGATGTTGTAGTTTGTTGTGGCAGTGCGGTGACGTCGGTCATGGAAACTTGTTATGATTGGATAGATAAATAGTTTCGCAAAATTACATGCCGCCTTTTCGCAAAGGTAGTGATGGGCAGTTCGGCTCTTTTTTCTGAGTCGGCTCTATTCGTACCATTCAGTTTGAAGAGTCGGAGTCGGAGTTGCAATTTTGGTACTTCCGGTTAATACAGAAGAGCCGTTTGAGCCGCATCTTTTTCTTTCAGCGGCGCGAGACCCTAGCTGGTAACAAAGTAGACAAAATAAGTTTGTAAACTAGCCTTGATATTTTATTCAGACCCAAATCATCTGAATGATACTCATTGCTAATATTCTCAATTTACAGTAGCCTACTGTCTCAAGCTAGTTTGCAATCGCAGGTTACGTTTATTTACGACTTTCCCATCTCCGTTTTTTCGATCATAGATTGTAACATTAGATCTTACAGGTAATAATAGACATTGAATGGTTATATTTGTATAGAGCTATTTAATCTATGCTAATATTAATCTTATTATTTTTTTATCAGATCCCAGAATCCAGTAGTCTAGGTCTACTGAAAATGAGGTGGATGGAAGACTGTATAAGAGAGCTAGCCAGCCAAATTTGACAAACAAGCCAGATATTTATTGTGTGTGTCAGTGTGTGCATATGATGTACAGGAGCCTGTGTCGTTTATTTATTTGGACACCATAGGGTTATTTAAATGTGTTTATTTTAACTGTACTTTATTTATTATATCATACGCAATTGTAGGCTATTTATTCTGTTCACTGTTGTTGTTGGTCAAGAGTTCTAAAATAAAAATGCCACCACTTTAAATAAGTGTTTTCTGTCATTTTTTTGTAGCCTAATCTATCTGAACACAATCGCAATATCGCATATTTGGCCTAATTGTTTCATAGTTGACTGGAAGTCTCGCAAAAAGTTTAATAATTTCGTAATATACAGTCGGCGTCTCGGAATATCATTATATATAGGCAGAGGCGGTCTTACCCATTAGGCAAAGGTCGGCAATTGCCTGGGGCCCCAAGGTGACCCCATACTACAAAGGGCCCCGTTAAATGCCTCATAAACGTCCCCCCCCCCCCCCAGTAATGAATTCTGTCTTTCTAAAAATTAATGCGCTAAATGGCATCAGAATGCCTAATTCATGAGTGTCTTAGTCAGCCCCCCCTCCTCAGTCCCCACTACATTGGACTATTCCATGATGAGCCGTCTGCGGAAATGATTCAGTAGCCAATTCGTGTTTCAGCTCGGCGCGATTATTAAAAAGTGAAAATGAAGCGAAGCTACCCAAGCGGTGCTGAGAAAAGGAGGAAGCAGGAGGAAAGTAAAAAGTTTGTGGCAAAACTACCAAAGCTAACTACATTTTTCACGGCGGCTAGTAGTAGTACAAATGCCACTAATGAAGAGCAGTCAGTCTGAGACTGCTAGCACTAGCACTAGTGTTGTTAGCATTGCTAATGCTAGCGAAGAGGAGCTAACGTTACTAGGGATGTGCGCGTTTAGTCGACTAGCCGATTAAATGTTGCTACCCTCGCTAGTCGGCACCAGAAATACTAGTCGGTTAAACTTACTATTTTTATTAATGTACACATTTAAATTACATATTGACATAATTTGCACTGAAATTTCATGTTTTCCTGGTCAAATGTTGCTTTATAAAAAAACGAGAATCCGTTACTAATGTTAACAACGCCGGATTAAAAAAATAATTTAAAAAAACGAAGGAAAACAAAACGCATTAGCCTGTTCGCCCTGCAAGTTAAACCAGCGAGGTGGAAAGAGTAAGTAGGCCTATCGCGTTGTTGAATAGCCCAATAAAACTAATCTAATGTCACGTCGATCAGTCGGCCTAATTGTTATTTTTTTGTGTTCCTATTATTGGTAGCTTTTCTGATGACCGATTATTATTTTTTACTGTATTTGCTATGCCATCGCGTTCACCCAATGAAAATGCCGTTGTAATAATCAGGCACGTTTCCTAAAAATGTTTTGTTACGTTGAATATTGTTTTCAATAAATGTTATTTGTTAACTTTTATTTAGTGAGTTGTTGTCATGTTTTGTAGGATGATGTGCAATGTTCATAATGCAAGGCGCAAAGTGCCACACATTTCAGCGGCATTTAAAATACGATTTGGTTATTGAAGAATGTGATTAACGGTTTCAAATGGCTCTTATAATATACACAATATTTTTTCGGACAATGTTTAACCTTATTGATTAAATTGTGCTCAATTTTGACTGTTTTCTGAGTGTTTTCTTACTTTTAGACTAGTCAACTAGTCTAAATTTAAACTTCCGTTTAAACGTCAGGGAAATTAGTCGTTAGGAACATCCATAAACGTTACCCATTGCTACTGCTGGCAGTGCCAACCTAGATTGCTCCAGCAGCAATGTTGATGATGATGATACATGCATCACAACTGATCTTTCTTAGATAAATAAGGATTGAAAAGGGGGGAGAGCAAGGGATGTGTGAGGGACCCATGCCTGTGTTCGCCTTGGGCCCCAAAATGACTAAGTCCGCCACTGGATATAGGCTAACATAATTCCTTTGTCAATAGGGTTTCCGTTTGAATCGCGCTGAGTAGTAAACCCGATTAATATCTTAATGGTGTACTTCATTTTGCCCGTTGTTAAAACCACAGAACTCTATAAGAACAGTTATGTGGTTAAAACTAGAAAATTACTTCGGTTTGTGTCACGGCTCTGGTTCCGGCTCTGTCTGGAGCCGTGGAATATTGCTACGGCTCATATAAATTGAGTCGAGTTGATTTCGTGCTGATCAGTTGGGTAGTATAGCTACTGTAGCTACGTATCTTTCTTTTAACCATTAGTAGTCATCATAACTTTGGAATGAGCTGGGGCGATTATTAACTTCACAAAAGTGTGTGCAATATTGTTAGATCAAATTTAAATGTATTCTTACGTAGGTTCTAATTTAGCAATCAGAAACTGCGCTCCACGCATTAACCACTGCTGAGTGTCTCGGGGGAGTGTCTCCCGGCTGTAGAAAGCAGGCAGAGTCAGAACCAGAGCCGAGAGCCAGAGCCGTGGGTTAGCACGATTCACTCGAACTGGCGAGTCGACTCAGACGACTCAGCATAAAGAGTCGTTCAAAAATACCGATTCATTCGCGAACTGCACATCACTACGCAAAGGACATTTCGCGTTTGATGTGCAAGATTTTATGAACAATACAGGAGTTCGTTTTTATTTTTCAACATAAATCGCGGCCAGTGTGTAACGGCCTTTAGGCCTACATGACAATAAAACCTATAGCTGCTAAACTGAAACGCGTAGGCAACCACAGAGTAGAGAAGGTTGTAGTGGAAGAAGGTAGTGTGCATTTTTCGAGTATTGGGACGCAGCCGCGTGATCTCCCCCTTTATAAAAAAAATCTTTGGTGGTAGTGGGGAGTGGAGGAAGGGAGGTGGGGAGTGAAGAGTATTGGGACGCACTCGTAGTAATGTGCCCGAAATGGCAGTTATTCTATTTGAATCCACCACGCGTATAAGCTGTAAATAGGAGACACATTAAAGACCTCTACTAGTCCAAGCTCGAGGGGCTGGGCTTCTCGCAGCGATATAAACGCTTTTGTTGGGAACGCGCATTGACCATAGAGCCACAGCCAACGAGCAAGTAAACCACAGCGGTTTAGGGTGACATACATATATTCAAAATGATCCATATCATTGAAAATAAGGTAAGAAACACAAATCACAGCTTGTAAGAAATGTTTAACACTAGCGTGGTACAAAATTATTGATAATTTAACAGCAATGTATCATTAGTTAGCTAACTTAGCATAAGGCAGCGGTACTGTCAAACGTGAGTTTGTTCAATTGTTTGATGTAAAAAGTCCTTCAATGTGTGTAACGTTACCGTTAGCTCGCTTGTCAACTTGCTCTTTAACGTTACCAGCATGGCTAACGTTAGCTTGTTAGTTTAACCAATAGCCATGTGCTGAAACGTGACGTAGAAAGCGCTAGGTATCTTGCCTTGCAATTTATTTTTTTGGCGAGAAAGGTCGTCGCCTCTGGTATAACCACTTTATTAGCCAGTTGCGTAGCTGTTTAGTAAATAGCTACGGCTTTAATAAAAACGGGCGCAAGCAGCCAACTACTTGCTGAACTACTGTAATGCAATGCTGGTTTTCTGCTTTGATTAGCCACTTCTGGCCAGTTCTACCGTTAGCAGTTCTAGCTTGCCAGCAAACGCAGAAGGAATTGTCCCGTGTCATAACATTGTACGCAGTCGCGCACGCTTAGCCCACCAGCTAGTTAGATACATTTATTGCAGTAATAATATAATTAACAATAAGTATTTGTGTCCCATTAGGGATTTTATCTCGCGTCTCAAAATAAGCATGTGTTCGTTTGTTTAAACTAGCCCTATTGAACTAGCGGCCCCTTTAAAATTTAAAACGGCCCGCGTGAGGATGCTTATGAATTCAATAACACAGCGAGTTCCAGCGACCATTGGGAGAGCCATTCGAAGCCGTACCAGTAAAAGTATCACAGCGCTACATTGTATACGTTTGCAAACGTTGGAACCGGAGCTCTGGTTGGAACTATTGCGACTTTTCTTGCGAACGTGAACCAGCCGAACCAGCCCAGTGCTTGGCAACGGTAAACAATGTGTAACTATTTCGCCTAGCGGAGGGCTGAAAGCAATTATTATTTAGAATTTATGTTGCCATAGCGAAGTCAATGCAGTGCAATTTGTCTCACTGAAACAACCTGAAACAAGAAAAATGTCTGCTGTTTGTAGCTGGATAGCTGCTTATGTTTTGATAAATTACCAACTTTAGATACATGTGTTGTGATGTTTGAGAAGCTGTTATTTATTTAATTCCTGGAGGCACTATTTTGAGAATAGACTTACTGTCTTTGGCTGTTGCATTTTATGTTCCTTCTATTGTCCAGTCATAGATATGGTGTTTTAAAAGCCCTTTTTTACATGCCTAATACCAAGCTGCCACTGTTTTTCTCATTTATAGCATAGCCAAGTCAAAATTCTCACAGAACTTTGCTGTTTGTAACCTAAATGCTGTTCATGCTTATATTTTTGGTAAAATATAAGATACATTTGTATGGTATCTTCTTTAATTGATATGTTGTTTCTTTGTGCATTGTAATGTTATAGACATCTGTTATATGAAATAATTTCATTAAAATGAAATTAAGATAAACATTGCTAGTTTACTTCATGTAGTATTAGTAAATAATAATAAGTAGTAGCAATATTACTAAACTAATAAAAGCTACAGGAACATCTCTAGTAGGTGGATGTTTGTATATTTGCCATTCGTTTACATATTTTCTTCGGCCCTCCTACGTCTGTTATGTTCTGTACATCTGTTTATATTATTATTTGATATTCTGGATTATTAGTTGTCATTTCATCATTGCATTCCCCTCTGTTCGTGGGCAGAGCCGGTTTTTGGCATAGGCAGTAGAGGCAAATGCTAAGGGCGCCACCACCCAGAGGGGGCGCAACAAATGGGAGAAGAAAAAGAAAAAAAAAGTTTCGCTTTAAAAAAAAAAATTTTTTTTTAAATAATTTTTGACTAATACTACTAGTTAACACTGTTATTTCGAAATATTAAATAACCCCACAACAACCAGCGTAGCTCTATAGCATAGCCTATTAAATAATAATAACGTCTTAGTTCATGTTGAGGACCCTGTTGAGGTCACTCCACTGGCTGCCAGTTGCAGCCAGGATCAGGTTCAAAGTTCTGACCCTGGCCTACACTGCAGCCAATAGGACAGGCCCTGTCTACCTGCAGGACTTGATCCAGAACTATGTTCCTGCTCGACCGCTTCGCTCATCTACTGCAGGGCGACTTGCACTTCCCCCCCTCCGTGTAAATGGTACTCGCTCATCCCGACTGCGGAGCTTTTCCACCCTAGCTCCCCAGTGGTGGAACGAACTTCCCATTCCCCTACGTTCCATGCCAACCCTGCCTACTTTCCGTCGTGGCCTGAAAACGCACCTTTTCAGACTCCACCTGGACTAATACTTATCTAGGACCTCATGGTTTGTGTTCTTGTTGAACTGTGTACTCAAGATAGTCAAGTTTATAATAGTTAGAATAGAATTGTATTAGAGCTGTTTTACCCAGTTCACTGTGAACTGCATTGTGTTCATTACTAGGGATAGCTGCTACTGTATGGGAAGAATGTACTTTCTTATCTGTTCTGTAGTTACTTCGATGACCTTTCTGTATGCACTTACTGTACGTCGCTTTGGATAAAAGCGTCTGCTAAATGAATGTAATGTAATGTAATGTAATGTCACCCCGCCCCCCTCCAGCCAGGCAATTACGCTGCGTTCACACATCCAGCAACTTCGGTCGCCCAGTCGCCGGAAGTCCATTCATTCTCTATGAAGTTGAGCGACGGTCAGCGACCTGAGCGAATAGAAAACTGAGCGACCAAAATCGGCCGATAAATGTTGCCCGAAACTTAACTTTTGAGCGACAATCAGAGTTCCGCGCTTCATATTTCTCCAACCGATACGAAACCATTTAGTGAAAAGGGGTCCCACTGTTGCCAGCAGCCGGTCGAACTGCTCACAATCCAGCCGAAAATAACGCTGGTAGCGGTCCCCGTCCAGGCGGAGTTCCTGCACCAGCCGGTGAAATTCTCCGAGCTGCCGGCGGCGTTGTACGGTGCTATGCACCCAGAGCCTCCGGCGTAAATAAATTAGGGTGACAGCTAGCAGTTTTTTTTTTCCGGTTCATTTTCCAAAGTGGTAATCATGAAGCTGAAGACTCAATTTATAGTAAAAAATATCCCTCCAAAACGTTCAAATAAAGGAGGGAAAGAATCTAATTGGAAGTTTAATATAATTTCATGAACGTAATCTACGTAATATTGCCGATCAAACTAAGCTAGGCGAAATAGGGTTAGCAGCGGTAACAACAGTAAATAATTTATATATTATCATTGTATAATTATCAGTGTCATAACATAACCTTAAAGGATATGTGTAGCTGTTCTACCAATATCACATTGAGCCAAAAAAATACATGTTGAGTTTTATACATACATCTATCTATGTATCTAGCGTAGATAGTAGATAAAGATCGGTAGCTCGCGACAAAGATAGATATAGGCTAGCCTATCGCTAGATAGCGAGAACACATCATTATCAGTGTCATGACATAACTATAAAGAATAGGATGCATCGCAAATATGTCTTTGTTATATGTAGGCTATTGCCGTTGTTTCTCTTTATCAAATAATTGTAGCTGCACGAACTGACTTGGATGACACAACGGGAAGCTCTTGCCCCGCCCCCAGCCTCGTAGAATTGACCGACTCAGCGACCAGTTGCTCGCTGTGTGAACACAGGGTTAATGTGATGAAATTAATTGTCTAGTGCTCTCTGACTTTAGGCGCATCCTGCCCCGGTACCGGGGGCGCTTGGGTTGAAGAGGATAGTGCCAGATAATTTAAGTTAGCTAGCTAATATTACTGTAGCCGAGCGTTACATTAGCTAGTCACTAGTCACTCACACACACACATCAGCTCTCTCAGTCACTCTGCACCTTCTTGCTAGCTAGCTGGACAGCGGCAAGAGAATGGTCGCCTCATCTTGAAAAATACATAGACTATGCGTGCATAACAGTAGCCTACATAAAATAAAAGTAGGCTACATAACAACTAATAAAAATAAGAGAACTGTAGTACCAGTCATCAGGGAAATTATGTCTATTCAGCAGGTGTTAGTCCTGTGTCATACTGTAGGCTACATTTTTATTGACATCTGGTTACCCTGTAATCAAAATGCTATTCCTTTTCATCTCCTTTATAATTAATTGTTGTAGTAAGCCTTTGGTTTGTTGTGTTACAGTTCATAATCTCTAAAGTTAGTTTATATAGTTAGTTACATCAGTGTTTTAAAGTGCATATCATTAATGTTAATGCCAAATAAGCTTCCCATTATGCTATATTAGTATTACACTGCAGTTTACTGCTTTTTTTGGACTGCAAATGTAAATCTACATTTCATTGTAACGTTTAATTAAATTTCCATTAGTATGCATGCCCATCTTATGTATAGTATAGCAGACATGCATCTTTTTAAGTTTTTCATCTTTATTCTTGTAAAAAAAAAATTACTAATAGACTAACACCCAATGGTCATACACTCTTCTTCTATATTTGACCTTACTTTATTTATGGCAGTAGGCTACTGGTTTCTTTAATATATATATTAAAGATAATATATTGTAAATATCTATAATAATAATGTCACTTGTTCACTGTTTTGATGTTAACTGTTTGATTTTGTGGGTTATTTTCAATAAAATAAAAATGTGAAAACAAAAGTGTGAGTGCATGTTATTGGTAGTGAATAAACTGTGATGCAAGGGGGCGCCAGATAAAATCCTGCCTAGGACAGCCAATTGTCCCTGCCTGAGACACCCTTCCGTACGACTTCGCCTTTTGATTCTGTTTATCTTTGTTGTTTTATTGGTTATCGACTTTTTGCTTGTTTTTTTACTTTGCCTTCCGTTTTTGTACCATTGCTTGTGATTTCCCGGTTTTTCGATTTTTGGATTCCTGACTACTCTTGCCTTTTGTTTTTGTACTGTCTCAAATTCTGATTACTTGGCTTTTGATCCCTGACTGGAAATAAACCACGTTCTTGCCTTATCCTGTCTGCGGTTGGGTTTTCTGAGTCCAGACGTCACAACGTCGGGAGATTTTGTAATTTGGCCCACTTGACAATGACGTTGAATAGCCCTGCCGAGCGCCAAAATGACTTTGCGCTCTGCTAGCCAGCAAATTACATCGAACTTTCTTGCAAATTTGTACAATTTAACCAATAGAAAGCATTACATTACATTAGTCATTTAGCAGACGCTTTTATCCAAACCGACATACAGTAAGAGCATACAGAAACGTCATTGAAGTAACTACAGAACAGATAAGAAAGCACATTCTTCCCATAAAGTAGCAACTATCCCTAGTAATGAACATTGAATGCAGTTCACAGTAAACTGGGTAAATAGAAAACGCAGTAAATGGCTCTACAACAATTCTATATATTATAAACTTGAATACACAGTTCAACAAGAACAAATACCATGAGGTCCTAGATAAGTATCAGTCCAGGTGGAGTCTGAAAAGGTGCGTTTTCAGGCCACGACGGAAAGCAGGCAGGGTTGGCATAGAACGCAGGGGAATGGAAAGTTCGTTCCACCACTGGGGAGCTAGGGTGGAAAAACTCAGCAGTCGGGACGAGCTCAACGGTGATGGGGAAGTCAAGTAGTGGGGAGGTCTTGTATGGCATGCAGAGGAGCTCTGTCTTGTCGAGGTTGAGCTTCAGGTAATGGGTAGTCATCCACTCAGATGTCGGCCAGACAAGCAGATATCCTCTCCTTCACCTGTTGGGTAGAGGGAGGGAAAGAGAGGAAGAGTTGAGTATCGTCAGCATAACTATGGTATGAGAAGCCATGTGAATTGATTACTGAACCAAGAGACTTTGTATAAATGGAGAACAGCATAGGACCCAGTACAGATCCCTGTGGGACTCCTGTAGACAGGGGATGGGGTGCAGAGACAGAACCTTTCCAAGAGACTTGGTAGGATCTATCAGTGAGGTACAATACAAACCAGGAGAGGGCAGTCCCAGAAATGCACATCTCAGAGAGTGTGGAGATCAGGAGTTTGTGGTTGACCATTTCGAACACTGCAGGCAGGTCAAGTAGAATCAGGACAGAGGAGAGGGATGAGGCTCGAGCAGTGGAGAGTTCCTCAGTCACGGCCAGGAGAGCAGTTTCCGTGGAATGTCCGGTTCTGAAGCCGGACTGATGGGGGTCAAGCAGGTTGTTCTGGTGGAGAAAAACAGACAGTTATTTATGGACAGCTTGTTCAAGTGTTTTGGACAGGACGGGCAAGAGAGATACAGGGCGGTAGTTCCTGACATCAGAGGGGTCCAAGCTAGGTTTTTTTAGGAGTGGGGTTACACGGGCAGTCTTAAAAACAGCAGGAACATGGCCACAGGTTAGGGAGGTGTTGATAATAGAGGACAGATATGGAATGAGCTCAGCGGATATTGACTGGAGGACTGCTGACGGGATGGGGTCCAGTGGACAGGTGGTTGCGCAATGGTGCGTCACGAGTTGGAGCACATCTGCGTCCTCCAGAGTCTTGAAGGACGACAGCGTGGCGATGGGTTCGGTATGGGGGATGTGGGGTGTCACCTGATGTGTGAAGGAGTTGTGGATCATGGCCACCTTCCCCTCAAAGTGGGTCAGGAAGTCATCTGCAGAGAGGGAAGAGGGTGAAGGGGGTGGAGGGGGGATAAGCAGGGAGGAGAAGGTGGAAAAGAGTCTCTGTGGATTAGACACATGCATTAATTTTAGACTGAAAAAATGAAGTCTTAGCCTATGTAGTTGCAGCTGTGAAGGCTGCCAGCAGAGTGTGATAGGAGGCCAGGTCATCTGGGGATCTGGATTTCCTCCACTTTCTCTCAGCGGCACACAGCATGGTTCTGCTGGATCTGAGAGAATCTGTCAGCCACGGGGAGGGGGGTGATGGTCGAGCTGGTTTGGAGACAAGAGGACAAAGTGAGTTGAGAGACTGAGAGAGGCAGGAGTTAAGCATAGAGGTGGCAACATCAACAGGCATATTAGCAAAGGAAGCAGCAGGAGGAGGAAGTGGAGAGAGCGGAAGTAGTGAGAGAGGGTGCGGAGATTTCTCCTGAACATAACAGTGGGTGGGTCGTTAGTGGGGTTGAGGCAGAGTGGGCAGGAAAGAGAGAATGAAATAAAGAAATGGTCCGATACGTGGAGCGGGGTCACCGTGAGTTCAGACTTGGCGCAGCTCCTGGTGAGTACAAGGTCTAGTTCGTGACCAGCCTTGTGGGTGGCAGGCGATGGAGATTGAGTGAGAGCGAAGGACTGGAAGAGTGAGGCGACATTGGATAGCTGGGAACTCTCTGGATGGAGGTTGAAGTCTCCCAGTAGGATTACAGTGACTGCATGAAACTCAAAAGAGGTGAACTAGGATAGCCTACATTCTATGTCGGTAAATTATTATTATTAGGGTTTGACATTAACGGGATACAGTTTACAAATTTTTAAGAATTGTCTAAGTTACAATGCGACAAGTCTAAGACAATTGATTCGCTTAATAACCAAAACCAAAGTAAATTATTAGGCTACCAGTTTATTTTGAGATAGCATTATTGTTCTGTGCATCATAAGGGACGCAATATGGGAAACAACTGTGACAGGGACTAATTAATTACATAATTTTACATACAAATATAATACCAACTGTTCATTTTGATAGCCCACAAGTTTAAAAAGTGCACTGCAATGCACAGTGCATTGTTATTTACACAAACGTCACAATGTCTCAACCATGTCTCAATCATCGTCGATGGACGATGACATCATCCATCAAGCCAACCCAAGACACCGATGTACGGAGACACTGGTGTGCAGAGAGACACTGGTGTACAGAAACTCTTATTTCCTTTTATATTGTCTTTTAAATATTCTTATTTTAATTCTTCCCTCTTTTAATGTATTTTAATTGTACTGTCAAATCAATCTTTCTTTTTTCATTATTCTGTGAAGCACTTTGAATTGCATTCAGTTGTATGAATATGTGCTATACAAATAAACTTGACTTGACTAAGACTTCCCAATTGTACAATAGTGTCTATACATGTTTACAGCTAGTGAGCCAGCTGGCTTTTGTATAAGTGGCAGAGAAGGGTATGCATTATGTTCTGTATAGGATATAATATCTTGGAAACAAAATTAATTAAATTAAACCTTTAATTAAAATCAAACATTATATAAAAACGAGGAATTTCTTACGCAAAATTTACATTTTAGTAATTGATCCATGGCTGATAATGACCAAAATTGTAGCTGAAACTCAATCTCTAATTAAATACTTTTAGCCTGTGCACCAGCAGCAAGGAAATTTCAGAACTGAAGTGTGCTTGTCAGCAATACAGACCGTTTTCTTTGTTTTTATTTGAAGGATGAATTTGATAAGGCCCTCAAGGAAGCGGGTGACAAGCTGGTTGTGGTGGACTTCACTGCTACATGGTGCGGGCCCTGTCAAAGCATCGGCCCTCATTTTAAAGTGAGTGCTCTCTTCAGAATGTCATTCCATATAACAATACTACAGAAAATATATTGACCAATATATAAGGGCAGTAACTGCATCATGCAGACCCAGTTGGCTGTTGAGCTATTAACAGGGTAGGCTGATAACTTCTCTTTATTTGATATATATTCTGAACCTGCATGATTGATTTTTCCGCATAAAACATTTTGCAGTTTAATTATGTAAAGATCACCCATTGGCTGTTTCTATTTATTTGATTTTTTTCCCACCCATATCACCAATGTCATACTAGTAACGTGTGCATTTCTCATGAAATAGGCCTAATGGTGACATTAGTCAAAATTAGCTTACCTAGCTTGCATCTCTCACTGATTTAATGTGAAGCTTCCCAATATGCTTTAATAATGCAACAGTGGACACAAGTTTAAGTTTTAGAAAGAAATGCAGCAGGTGGGCTATCTTTACATGAATTGGCAAGTCTGTTATCGTATGAAACAAACAACAGTTCAGACCAATTATTCCAATTCTCTGCCTCCTATTGCAAATGGGCTGTCAATGAGCTCTGATATTTCTAATGGAGAACGTTAAATGATTTGAAAACCAATCATCCAAGATACACATAATACACATTGTCAATCCTTAAATAATACTCTCTTAAGGGCCTATGTATACACTTTGGGAGTATTGGATTGGAGTCACTGACTCAGTGACATGGGGAACTCTAGGACCTGTCTCTAGTAGAGGAAGGGCAGCAATGAAGAGATAAAAAGATGCTGTCTCTGCCTCTTCTTCCAAAAAAGAAGCCAATTTGTCATGGAGTTGGCCAAAAATCTGTTAAACAGTGTCATTGAAATCACTGACGTGCCAAAAGACCAGGAATAAGTGCATTAGTATTGATGGCGATCTCCAGCAGTATGGCAGGGCTGATTATGCATTCAGCAGGTTAGCGTCTCCTACCAGTATGATGGTCTGAGCTCTGTGATAAGTGGGGGAGACTCTGACCTTCCTTTTGTTCACCTGCCTTTCCCCAGTTTCTCTCAGAGCACCCAGGGAACAAGGACGTTGTGTTTCTGAAGGTGGACGTGGACGATGCTCAGGTAAGGGGAAATGGTACTTGCTTGCCTGAAAGGTGCTAATATAAATAGAAAGATAACTAGTACGGTTGTTGTTATTTGCTTCCCATGTGTGGGTTCCCTCTGTATTTTTATGGGGAATACTAGTGTAACCTCATAAAGCACACCATGGTGATTCACTCCAGTTGGTCCATGTTGTACACTGGTGTACAATACTGCTTGTGCCTGAAGTACCACTCACCAGGCTTGCATTTTTGTATGTAGATCATTAATAAAAAATAATAATACTCATAGATTGCATTTATATACTGCTTTTCATGACCTGAAACTGCTTCAGAGTGAAGGGGGTGAAACTCGCCTCATTCACTACCAACATATAGCACCCACCTGGGCGATGTTCTGCTGCCATTTTGTAGTAGACCACTCACCAGGGCCGTGTCCGAAACGGCACTCTTCCACACTATTGAGTAGCCTTGGTAGCCTGCAAAACTTTCCAAACTAGTGAGGAAGTAGTTTGTAATATTTATTTTCATTTTTTTATTGAGAATATCAATCAGTTAACATATGACTATTGTTACAAAGTGTAGATTATGAATTAAGATAGATATGTACCATAGATATGCATATACGCTGTATGTCTTAAGTATTTTCTTCCGGGTTACTTACTAAATTTGTTGGATGAGTGTACCGTTCTGCTGATGAGTGTGCTCCTGAATTCCCTCAACAAAACCCCGGAAATAAGGGGTTCATTCTGGTATTTTAAGTGCCCCATTTGTGAGAAAAAGTCGCCCACTCAAAAGCTTTTTGACGAAGTGTACTCGCATATGTGTCCTCAAAAGGGTGTAGGGATCGTATTCGGACACAGCCCCCCTGAGGTGTAGAGGGAGGAGATTATTGAGCTAATTAGACTGGGGGATGATTAGATGACCAGGGGGGTATACTATGAAGCAGGATTACTTGGTTGGATAACTACACTGACTAAAACCGGGAGCTCTTTTTACTTCAGTTCGTGTTCCAGATTTGGGATGTTCTGGGTTTTACTTAGTGCAGTTATCCAGCTAACTAAGTAATCCGGCTTTGTCGTATACCCCCCTGGTTGAGAGAGACAGTTTGGGAATTTTGCCAGGCCTGTGTCCAAATCGGAGCCCTAACCACTATGTCCTGTCTCCTGTGTCCATTTCCTATGTCCTCCTGTAACCATTTCCCATCCATACTGTGGAAGTGTCGTAAGACGGCCCACCCTTGCGCAGGGATGACGCGCATTGTTTTTGTTGTTATTTAAGCAAAACATTAGCAAAGTTGCACCCCATTTTTAAAACTATTACTGTCATATTTATGCGACCAAAATGTTTGCTTGCTTCTCAAAGTATGCCCCCGAATATAGTCGGCAAACTCTGGAAGTAAGTATATCATCCGGGGGTTTTAAGTATACTAGAGAGAAATTTACTTAACTCCTTTCTTGTCCAGTCTACTTACCAAGCATACTCAATAGTATAGAAGGGTGCTGATTTTGACGCAGCCCCGGGGTGCGTCCCAATACTCGGAAAATGCACCCTCTTTTCCTCCACTACCACCTCCTCTTCCGTGCCCCAGAAACGGATCTTTGTGTTTTAATCTAATGTTGCTGATTACATCTTCATTACGTATTAATGGTTACATATGAATTAATGTCTCGACGCAAACCGTAATTTCAGGGACATCGTATTCTGTACATAATTTCAACCCTTTGTGAAAAGTGCCAAGGGATCTTCAATGGCCATGGTGATTCAGGACCTCAGTTTCATGTCTAATTCAAACTGCACAATGCCCCATCACTGAATTGGGGTGTGTTTGGTTCAGGGGGGAGACCAACCCTCATACTGGCCCACAAACACCACTTCCAGCAATAACTTTGTTTTCCCGTCCAAGTACTAACCAAGCCCACACCTGCTTTGCTGCAGCTGGTTAGCATGACTAGAGTATAAGGTGGCATGGCACATGCATTGGATGCCAATTAAAGGCTTAAATCTAATTGTGTTTGTGTGTGTGATTGTAAAGCATTTGCTTAAACGTAAATATTCCCTTTTAAATAATGTGGATGGAGGAATTCCTATACTTTACGCTTTTCTGTGTGTCCTCGGCATTTGAAGTCATTTCCCCCATTTTTTTGTGTCACAGAGGTTGTGCGTGGAAACTCCTGGATACATTGTCCAATAAATTATACTGGTGATAATACTCATTGTAAAATGTCTTCTGTCCCCAGTATCTTTATTAACAAGTGCATGCAGTGTGGTTATACTAATTATTTAATGCGTTAGTTATGCATTAGCTAGTTATGCGTTATTTAATGACGAGAATTTCACAGGACTTTCACGAGATCCTACAGTCAAGCCTGGACCTTTGGCTTTCCATTTTTGGCACACCTGCCCAGATTCTGGTCGACAAGAGAGAAAATGTAGGCCATGGTCCAGCAGGGAGATGCTACTTTTTCCATTACATTGTTTCTTGTCATCCTGGTACACCATGAAACACTTTCAGCACACAAGGGCCCCCTTATGCATCTGTGTCTTCACAATTAACGAAATGTGTTCATACAAAAAAAAAAAGAGATGAGCTTAACCCAGTTACCTCAGTCTGAGATTTAGCATTTGTTTCATGGGGAGAGGCCACTTGTAATGTGTCTGTTTTTGTGTGAGGTTTGTTAAACTGATGCATGCAGAGAAGGCTGAAGTTTTTGGTTATTTTATTGGGTAATTTACAGTGTTTGTACCCCATCTTTCTCCAGGATGTTGCCGCCCACTGTGATATTAAGTGCATGCCAACATTTCACTTCTACAAAAGTGGAAAAAAGGTATGATTAGCACCCAGTCTGTTGAAAACCTTTAACATGTTTTAATGAAATATGATGGCTATATTACTTTTATATTGGCAGTGTTGGCACAATCTGGCCACTTTTCAACCCATAGGCATCGTCTAAATGGGGGAAGCGTCCCCTCCAATATTTAAAGCACGGCTTATATTTATGCCATCTCATAACCAAACATTTATGAGGCTAAATTTAAGAGAGATGGGTCGCAGGAAAAAAAATAAAACACTTGCCTATTGGGCAACCACTGAGTAGCCTAAAGCCCATCTGCCCGAATGCCCCGGGAAATTGGGCAACCAATTACCCTGTACTAGTGATTGTGACTAGTGTGATTGTGAAGTGATTTTGTGACTTTATTATGATGAAAAATGTTCTGTGTGCTGCCTGTTATTCTTTTAAAAGCCATCACAATTGAGAATTTCAACCACTGCTATAAAAAAGCCCCCCCAATAAATACAAATGAATTACGCCCTTGTTTCAACCCCATTGTGTGGAATAATGGAATATGATTGCTATATTACTTTCACATTAGCCATCTGTTTGACTCAGTTCTTGGTTCAGCAAAGACCAGTCCTGTCTCCAGCAGTGTAAAATACAATGTGTGTACACAAACTGTATCTATCAGAATAGTCCCTTTTCATATAAATGCCATCATTGATTTTTATGCAATGTGTGCTTTTTATTGGCCTCTATCAGCCTTCAAATCTTTAACTGGAAACGTCCTACTTTTCTGTTCCAGATTGATTCTTTCTCTGGAAGCAACCAGGCGACGCTGGAAGAGAAAGTGAATTCTCTTAAATGAGTCTTTCCTGCGCCTTTGAATGAAATTCCCTTGTGTACAATAAATCTTGTTCACATAGAACTTTGACATTCCCGTTTGTTTGAAGTTATTGGCCGTTGCTGAGCTGGCATTAAAGCACAACTGAACTTTGGTAAAACTTTGGGTTGTGTAGTTACCTGGTATGGTGTAAAACTTCAGAAAACTGAATTTTAATTTAGTAAATTTTAATTTGTACATACATTTTGAAACTGAATTTTATTGCACTGAATTTGTAGGTTATTTCATAACTTGAAATTGTATATAGGTTTTGAAATGGAATTTTATTGCACTGAATTTGTATTTCATAATTAGAATTTGTATATAGCCTACGTTTTGAAATTGAATTATGTGATTTGAATATTATTTTCGGTATTCAGTTAAACTCGGATTTCAAATTCAGCTATCAGAAATTCAGTTTGTAAAAATTTAATTCTCCACAAGCTAGCTTTCAGTTTGTACTTCAGGAAAAGCCGTTGTTGGCAGATATCGTCAATCTTTGGAGTGAGCGGCGCTGAGCGCGTCACGGACGGTTCTCGTTTGGTTCCAGTTTCAATTTATGAAATACAAATTCAGTGCAATAAAATCGTCTCTGGTTCTCTAGTGTGGGCGTGCTAACTTGAATAGCCTACAGCGTGTTCGTTGGAACGAGGCGTTCTCGCGGACATCGCCTATAAACGCTTTCATCGGGAACACGCCTTCACATTAGCGCCACGGCCTAACGAGACGAACTACAGGGTTTCGACCGGCTGACATCCCGAATCAAAATGTTAATTATAATCGAAAGTCAGGTAAGAAACGCAAATCACACCTTGTGAGAAAAGACTATAGCTTGATACTACATTATTTACATTCTTTGACGACAATGTTTTATTAAACTTAACGGCAATTTCGAGTAGCATGCTGAAGCGTTTCGTGTGGTAAAGTCCTTCAATGTGCATCACGTTAGTTAGTTTGCCGACTTGCTCTGTAGGCTATATCATGACTAGCTAGTAATTTGTCACAGTAGCTACGGTTGAATCATTGTGCTGAAACATGCAATTTGGCAAGGTAAAGGTTATGCTTCAGCTAAATGGAAAACGCATCGTTCAACAACTGCTCAGCTAGCTAGGTGTCAAATGACACCGAAGTTTTCTTGCAAATGTATACAATTTAACAATAGAAAGGCATTACGTTTAAAAATGTGGAGTCGTTTTGAATAGTTCATGTTAGTTCCAATTGAAACTATTCTTCTACTGGAACTTTTGTAGCTCGCGAGCACATCAATGACTCTTCTATAGCCTACATGGGGAACATTAATAGCTAGTAATGCTGCATTTACATGCTACGGGATAGGCTGTATCGGAAACGCGACTTTCCAATTCGGGAATTTCACATGAGAGCCACTAAAAGTAGGATAAAGTCCGGAAGTCGAGAGTATTTTGCTACACGAGTTGCCGAAATGTCATGTGGCCTAGTACGTCAAACGAATCGTTTCAATGTGGCAGACGCTCAAAGTTTTGTCAGTCAATGGTAACGTTAAGAAAAATAAAATTTATCTTAACGTTATTCACCCGAATGTAGGCTAGTTCGCTCCTCCTTCTCCTGAATGAACTGTTAAAATATTACCAAGTGCATTTAAAAGCATAGCAGCCAGATCCACACCATTTCTCTCGAGGCGTCCATGTTTGTTTCCCACAAAATAGCACATGAATGCTATGCTGTTTAGCGGTTGAATGCGGAGCTTCCGAAGTGGGACCTTACGACCAGCACGAGAACGCAGCAGAACGTTGCCTCGTTCCAGTCTACTTGCACTCTTCAATCAAGTGCAGCGTAGAAGTAGCCTAACCTAAAGATAATAAACGTTTATGATAATCCGTCTATTAAATAAATTTAACGAGGCTGAAGTTGGTTCTATTCCCAGTTTCTTACTCGTAATTCCCGGTCCGCCTTAAATTTTTTTGAACTGGTTTCGCAATTTCACAGGCTGATTCAGAACAGTTTTAAGTCTTCGGCCGCACCTTATACACCAGTGTTTTTCAACCTTTTTTGAGCCAAGGCACATTTTTTACATTAAAAAAATCCAACCAAAAGTGTTACTAATTAAGTGAAGTTAATAGGATAAGATAATTTCCCACGGCACACCTGACGATCTCTCACGGCACGCACAGTGGTTGAAAATCACTGTTATACACTATATGTCAATGCAAATGTACATGTACTTTGTAGAAAATGTGATTTTTGCCTGGCCCAGTATATGTTTCATGCTCAAAAACAAACGCAAAACAGGCTGAAGTTCGTTTCTTATTCGCAGTTCTGGACAGGGAAATATAGTGAACGCTTATGCGATCCATAGCGAAATCAGGACCGCTTTTAGAGGGTTTATTCATTTTGGGCCAGTCATAATACCACTGATTCTTGAAGAGAGAGTCCTCTCCTGTTCAACCAGTGTCATTTCTGGCCGGCCCAAATGGGTTTTCCATTCAAAAAGTGGTGACGGAAATGCGTCTGCGGGCTAATTTAGCCCCTCCTTTTAAAGGGTTAAATCGTATTGGGCCACACATTCTATACAATATGTCAATGCAAATATACATGTACTTTGTATAAAAGGTGATTTTTGGCTGGCCCAGTACATGTTTCATGCTCAAAAACCAATGAAAAACAGGCTGAAGTTGGTTTCTTATTCGCAGTTCTAGCCAAATATTATGGTGAACGCTTATGCGATCCATAGCGAAATCAGGACAGCTTTTGCAGGGTTTATTAATTTTGGGCTTTTAATGTTCAAAACTGAAGTGTACTTGTGAGCAATAAAGGCTGTTTTCTTTCTTTGTCTTTGAAGGAGGAATTTGATAAGGCCTTGAAGGATGCGGGTGACAAGCTGGTTGTGGTGGACTTCTCTGCTGAATGGTGCGGGCCCTGTAAAATGATAGGCCCTGAATTTAAAGTGAGTGCTCTCTTCAGAATGTCATTCGATAACAGTACTACAGGAAATACATTGACCAATACAGGGCAGTTTGTGTAACTGCATCCTGCAGCAGTTGGCTGGTGAGCTATTAACAGGGTAGGCTGAGAACCTGTCTTTATTCATGTTTATCCTCAACCTGCATATTTGATTTTCTTTCCAAATTTCAGTTTAATTAACTGGAGATCACCCATTGGGTGCTTATGATTTCCCCTTTTCACCAGTTGATGAGATCACCAATGTGATTCTGGTAATTGTGGCATTCTCATGAAATAGGCCTAACAATGCCACTTAGTCTAGCTTGTATCTCTTTGTTTCAGTGATTTAATGTGAAGCTCCTTTAGATGATTTAATGATGCAGCAGTGGAGATAAACTAGAAAGGAATTTGCCACAGGTGGGCTATCTTTACATAAATTGGAAATCAAAAAGCGACAGTTCAGACCAATTCATTTAAAGCCAAATTTTCTGCATCCCATATTCCAAATCTCCTTCCCCCTCCATTTTCCATGTGGTTACGGACTGCCAGTGAGTTCCTGAGTTCACTGACTGAGTGGCATGGGGAACTCTAGCGACTGTCTCTAGTACACCTAGAGGAAGGGCAGCAATGAAGACAAAAAGAGATGCTTCCTCTGCCTCTTCTCACACTAAAGCAGTCAATTTATAATGGAGTTGGCCAAAAATCTGTTAAACCGTGCCATTGAAATCACTGACGTGCCAAAAGACCATGGCAGTGTCCGAATCAGTGCACTTGCCTACTATTGAGTATTCCAGTTGAGTATACTTTTAAAAAATCTGTTAAGTATGTGACAGTTCTGAAAATAGTGTTTTTAATATCCCCGCATGATATACTTATTTCTGGGTTTTTGCAGATAATAGTATGGGGGATATTTTTCACATACTGCATGTCACTAAACAGTATGTAGTGAGCAGTATACAGTATGCTAACAGAAACAAGATGCAGTAGATAGGGCTCTGATTCGGACACAGCCCAAGAATAACTGCATTGGTATTGATGGCGATCTCCAGCAGTATGGCAGGGCTGATTATGCATTCAGCAGGTTAGCATCGCCTCCCGGTATGATGCTCTGAGCTCTGTGATAAGTGGGGAAAACTCTGACCTTCCTTTTGTTCATCTGCCTTTTGTTTCCCCAGAAACACTCAGAGGACCCAGAGAACAAGAACGTTGTGTTTCTGAAGGTGGATGTGGACGATGCTCAGGTATGGGGAATACTAGTGTACTAGCCAGGAATTTTGCCAGGGCTGTGTCTGAATAAGAGCCCTATCTACTGTGTCCTGTCTCCTGTGTACTGCCTACTAGCAGCTGCGTACTGTTTAGTATGTGACATACAGTATGCAAAAAAATATCCTCCAAGCCATTTTCCAACCGTACTGTGGAAGTGTTGTCAGACGTACCACCCTTGTGCTGCCATGTTATGTGTTGTTTTTGCTGTTATTTAAGGAAAACATCAGCAAAGCTACACCTCATTTTCAAAACTAAGCTGCATGTTACATTTATGCAACAAAAATGTTCACTTCTTGAAAAGTGTGCTCCCGAATATACTCGGCAAGGTATAGCATATCATCCGGGGGATTTAAGTATACTACATTTAGAGAGAATTTTGCCTACTTCACTTTCTCAACCAGTGTACTCAACTAGCATACTCAATAGCATAGAATGGTGCTGACTCTAACACAAGCCTGTGCTCTGAGACCTTTGTTGGGATGGGCACATGCAGGTTTCCGTGGTTACAGGGTGTGTGTACACCAAAAATGGTGTAATTTAATGATGAGCAGTTTCACAGGACTTGATTTGATGAGATAATACAGTCAAGCTTTGGCCTCTGGTTTTCCATTTTGGGCACACCTGCCCATATTCTTGTGCTTATCTGGTCTGAGAGGAAATGTAGGCCATGGTCCAGCAGGGAGATGCTGCTCTTTCCATTACATTGTTTCCTTTCATCCTGGTACACCATGAAACACTCAGCACACAAGGGCCCCCTTATGTATCTGCCTTCACAATGAACTGCAAATGTGTTGGATGAGATGAACCCAGTTTCTTCATTTGAGTCAGCTTTAGAATTTAATTGTTTCATGGGGAGAGGCCATTTTGTAATGTGTCTGTTTTTGTGTGAGGTTTGTTAAACTGATGCATGCAGAGAAGGCTGAAGTTTTTGGTAATTTGTTTGGCTCATTCACGGTGTTTCTGCCCCCTCTTTGTCCAGGATGTTGCCGCCTCCTGCGGTATTAAAGCCATGCCAACATTCCGCTACTACAAAAATGGAAAAATGGTAGGATTAGCACCCAGTCTGTTGAACACCTTTTGCATAACATGTTTTAATGAAATGTGACGGCTATATTACTTTCATATTGGCCATGTGTTTTTCTCTTCTTTTTCAGTAGTTTTGATTTCAATAGTAAAGACCAGTCCTGTGTCCAGCAGTGTAAAATACAATGTGTGTACACAAACTGCATCAGTATCAGAATAGTCCCTTTTCAGATAAATGCCATCATTGATTTTTATGCAATGCATGTTTTTTTTTTGTTGGCCCATATTGGTCCACAAATCTATAACTTCAAACATCCTACATTTCCGTTCCAGATTCATGAATTTCAGGGAGCTAGCACGGACAAACTAAAGCAGAAACTGGATGAGTATAAATAAATGAGTCTTCACTTCCAACCCTGTGCAAGGAACAATCCTCCATCAATGGCTAATATACCAAATTTGAATGAATGACATTCCATTAAGTGTACAATAAATTTGGGCTGTTGCATGATGAGTTATCATTAAAAGCGGAAACAAATTTATTTAAAGTCGTTTTTGTCTTAATTTAACTTTTTTTGCACTCTGAATTGAAGCCGTGATATTTTATCAGGTTGGCTCAATTTAAGATGCCTTCTCCTAATGTTCACATTTTGTGGCTTTCACTGACAGCTTTTTAATACTTTTTAAAATATGAGCTTTTGTAAGGATTCCTTGTCTCCACACCCAACTTGTACAGTGGCAGTAGAGCAGTTCTGGCACAGGCACTAAAGTAGGAAGACCTGTCATTGCTGAGGCTGTTTCAGTCCCCTACCCCCAGATTTAATTTGGGGAGACATGTCAACAATAAAAGTCTTTTTTGGTAAATAATAGAGAAGAGGCAATAGTAAAATAACACGCTGAACATGGCAAACTTTGCTAAAGGAGACACTGCATTCTTGGTAGGACAGCAAGTCTGAGATGTTTGTGTTACAGTGAGAGATGGGGCATCGATTAGTACCATTTTTACAAATCCACCACTTGGACTCCTTAAAACAGAGAGCATTGGAAAAGATTTCTTCAACAATCATTCCTGACTATAGCATTAAGAATGCAGAGAATACACTTTTGTAGTGTATTTTGAGAAGGATGTGTTAAGCAAAATACAGTATGTTGTATAAGGCAGAGAGGAAGGGGCGGGGGTGGACTTCTGGCTGCAATATATACTATGGAAATTATTCAAAAATAGTGCAGATTTGTGTTTTATGCTTTAATAAAAATGTGAGAATAGTTTACACATATACATATACATTGGACAATCACATCATAGTTTTTACACAATGCAAGTAAAAGTATATAGCAGCATATAATGAATACTGTTGATTTTCTATATGAAAAAATACAGCTTTATTTTACAAAGAGAAATTATTTTTTAAAATCATGGTTTACAATGATTTTCATGTTCCATACCTACTTCAGCAAGAATACAATGTGATTCTGAAGAACACATCATGGAGTAGCATCTCAGTTTTAAAAGTGAAAATATCCTGATTTCCTTTTCCTGAAAGAGATTAAAATACTTGTATATTATTTTTGATATAATAATTGCACTGCTTTTGAAACACCATGTGAATGCTTCGCAATGTTCAGATTTACTAAGGATCGAAATACAAAGTACCACCACATTCATATTTGGTACTCCAGATTTTCGCTGCCTGTTAAAACATTTAAAAGCACCAGAGGTTCGGAGGTCTAAATGAGATGGATACAATGGTAAGAGTTTCACAAAATGGCCTGCTGCCAAATCCCTTCTGGGAACTCAGCATCTGACAGGAAGCTCTCCAGTCTTAATCATTTTTTGTGTGCAAAATAAAGGAACGAATCTTCAAATAATAATAATAATAATAATAATACATTTTATTTGTAATGCACTTTTCATTTCAAGGAGATCTCAAAGTGCTACAAAGCATATGTGGAGCATAAAAACAACAATACAACACAGTAACAGTCATAATAAAAACTAAAAAGCACAGATAAAAGCGAAAGTACAAATTTAAGAAAAGGTTCTGTTGGTTGGTTATGATTTTTATTTCTTGAAATGTATATTCTAACAACAAAACAACCCTCAAGTCCATAATATTGGACGTTTGGGGTGGTTTGCTGAGAAATGGAATCAAACAATAAAAATAGAAAGTGGTGTTAAAAAATAGTACTAACATTAGATTTTTTTTAATCTGGTAATTTATTGCCAGTCACATGACATATTGGAAAGGCTATGAAGATGGAGAGAGAATCCCTTCTTTCTGATTTGATATTTCTTTCACTTTCCCCATCAAGAATGCTCAGACTGGGATATTACTGTCATATGATCTCCAGTTTCATTTTCCACTCACTCAGTGAACCAGAGACAGCAGATAAAAGGCTTATTGTTTGTGTGCATAAATCAGTATAATGGGTGTATAGGTGTGTGTGTGTGGGTGGATGGGCAAGTTTGTGCATGTATTAGTAAGTATAGCATGTGGCTAGGTTGAAATAGGTTTCACTGTGTGTGTGCGTGTGAGCGTGCGTGTATGAGTCACCTGGAACAGTTGTGTCCACTCCATCCCTGACTGCAGTGGCATCGGTTTGGCCTGATGCACCTCCCACCGTTCAAACAAGGCGAGGAACAGACCGCTGAAGGAGACATCCGCAACAGGCTCAGTGAACGAATCAGCACAAGCCCTTTTCTGAAAGCTCAACGAGCTCGCATTATCTTCTCTGGATGCTAGATGTTAGCTCAACAACACCACACTATTACTCAACAAAACAAACCACTGGAATGTCCAGCCATGAAATTCTCTCTCCTGACAATTTCGCAGGCTGTCACAATAGAAGCTATGAGTTCCTCATTTCTCTTGTTCTCACAAAATAAAAGAAACTGCCAAAGCAGGGCAATGCATGTTCATGCAGGGAGTAATTCCTCTGCAATGTTACATTGCTGACAGGTGATCTAGTGAGAACTAGTCATACTACCCTCATACAATAAGCTCTGTTTACAATACAGATTTTAAACAGTCACCTTTTCCTTGCGTCTAACTTATAATCAAAACATCCCTGTAAATTCCTCTTTTTCAAACAGCAACCAAAGCAATGCCAGTAAATTCAAGAACCTGCATGTTGGCATTTATGTGTATTTAAAATGTTACAATTTCACATTAAACAGACCTATCCATTTTTATCTAAAATGACTTGGTGGTGAGAGCATTAGTTGACTAACTCGACCAATTAGCCAAACACCCCCCCTCTGCCCCTACCTCCATCCCGAACATGCCCACCTCACAAATCCATATGTTTGTCAAATTAACCACTGTTTAGGTCCCTTATTGGTATTCCACTGTCTACAACTACTGTGGCAACACCCCCAGTGAAACCTTCAATCTGCATAACACATTTGGATGCATTTAGCTTTAATAATCATGAAAGCAAACCTAAGTGATAACCAGCTATTTTAACATTGGCTTCATTAATCTTAAAAGACATTTAAGAGGGAAAGCAGACCAATGATACTGTGACTGCGACCAAAGCTCAAAGCGTCAAACGACTTACAAACCAATCCACTGCTGTTATAACCAAATGCTTTGAGTTGCATTCATCATTTATTTGTATTAAAAGAGTCGGAAACACAGAAGCATGCAGTCTGTGGGGGTAAATATTTGCTTGAGGCAGGCAAGGTCCTGTCACAAGAAGTCTCATGGTTGTCTTCGTAAATATTTGCTTGAGGCAGGCAAGGTCCTGTCACAAGAAGTCTCATGGTTGTCTTCATGCTGAAAGTGACACCCTTATAAAACAAAATAAATTCCTGTGCTGTGGTGAGCTTTATTGGTCAGATGACTTATTTTATCTTCTCCATTTCAGAAAGGTGGAACATGTTGAAGGACACATTGTTGTTGTGTCATGATTTCAGTTTCCTGACTCTCACATCACAGCATCTCATTTTTTAAACTGTTGCAATCTCTCTCTATGGGCAACGAAAGAGATTGGTGCCTAACGACATAGAAGTTACAACGTTGTGGTTTTCATCACTGCTGCAGTTCACACCCCAGCAGTGTTACATTTACACCGACATTTTGGCTGTTCACTGTGCTTAGGGAAGTAGTGGATGCTACAGTGATGTACGTGACTGGGTGCGTGGTGTGTGTGTTTACCGCTGTGACATCGTGTTCCTGTCCACCCCGTGGGACACTCGCACTGGTACGGAGCCACGCAGCGACCCCCATTTAGACACGGCAGAATGCAGATAGCTGGAATGGACATTAAAAACAAACAGTCACCCCTAATACAGCATTGTTCAACTCACCCCTAATACAGCATGGTTAAATTCACCCCTAATACAGCATGGTTCAGTACCACTGGTTCACATGCAAGCGAATGTGCTGTGTCATCCTGTGCTGGCATCGTTCCCAAAGAGGAAAAATACACCACGGCTCAATTACGGAAGTACTAAGTAGGCCTACTTAAATTTGCTTAAATATTTGTTTTGACAGCCATACAGTTACGATCATAACAATAAAGAATTGTCCTTCGGTTCTAATGAGATGCAAAGTATGTTGTGAGGAAGAGAGGCAACAGCATTTCAAATCTTGGTATTCCCCTCCTGTTCACCCTGTGGGGAAATATTGATAGTGGTTGTTAGTTCTGTGGAAGTGCTGGGGAGTCTATGAGTCACCGCTATGTGCACTGATAAGGGGACGCTGCGAGCCTCTTCTCTCAGGGTGAAAAGACTTTGTAAAAGCATATGCAATTCTTGTGCTAAAGTACAGTATGCCTTGAAATTCACTTTTATTATAACAAAATAAAAATAAAAAGATTTTGTCTATATGTTTCTCACCTGTTTTTCAGTCTGTGTATATTTATATTGATATATATACCATATATTAAATCTTTTTACTTTTAATGATTTGCTTTAATGATTATTATTTAGTGTTAACATCTCATATGAGGCGACAGCTCACACATGGCAGTGGCTCCGGAATAAATAATGATCAGTGACTTCAGTGGCTGGTGCCTCTTGCATTGGATTACACAGCCTCTGTCAAACAGATGGCTTTAGCCTGACCGACACAGCGCTGTCATTCCCTGCTTCTTACATTTCAGAATTTCAGCATTTAGCAGATTTTCTTATCCAGAGCAGCTTAGAAGGGTTAAATTTTTTACACAGCTGGGTATTTTTACCCAAGCAATTAAGTGAAGTATCCTGTTGTAGCAGCACCTTGGCTGGGAATCAAGCTTGCAGCCTTTTGAGTCACAAGCCCAGTAATGTCTTATTGTCTTTATCAGTGGGGTCAGGTGACCAATGAGAGGCCAGTACTGCCAGGCCAGAGATTTTCTCTTGCCTTAGTATCCTCTGGTCACTAGTCTAGCCTGTACCACACGTATACCTGGCCAGGTGATGACTGGCCCGGCGGATTCGGGAATGACTTACGGTCCTCGCAGAGCCGGCCCATCCAGCCCTCGGGACAGGAGCAGCTGTTGGGTTTCTGGCACACCCCTCCATTCTGACACTGGAGCCAGCACAACGCTAAGACAAGCAAAAAACAAAAAAAAACTGAAAACAAGACAGGCAGAGCGACATATTTTTTGGGGGTCAAAATTATGTCCCAAAACTGGAGTTTCTGGATTGGAGCTGAAGTTACTGAGAGTGTGTTACTTATGGAAGTGAGCTCTTAAAACCTTTTTAAGAGTCCTCAAGCCCCAATCTGAAGGACTGTGAGAAAACACACCATTAACTACCTGTTTGGAGCATAAACAACCATTCAGCACAAAAGAAATGCCAAACATGTTCCTAAGAATTTAAAGAAAACAATGAAAATATCAATACAGAATAAGTGTGTTTCACAGTGAGGTGTCCTTAAATCTCAAGGTAAACATGTAGGATGTAATACTAGCATTAAAAGAACATGCTTTACATACAAAAGAGTTTCTTCAAATAGTATGAAAAAAAAAAGAAAAAGACACATGCTTTGATCATGCGGGTCCATGCCACAGCATGCCTGGATATTAGACCGTGCTGTCGAGCAGATATCAGTAACACTTCTCAGAAGAGATCCGCCCTAGCAGTGCAGTGGTGGCTCAGCCCTGTTTACTGGGGGGGGGGGTTGTTCTGTCTCACTCTCAGATCTTTATGACATCATTCAGAACACAGTGGCAGGAAGCTGAATCATCGGCAGTTACAGACACCAATAAAGCCGCCAGTGTGAGAGAACGCTACTAAAACTCCAAGCTTTCCATTCGTCATGCACGGCTTAAAAAAACCACTTCAAAAACAGAAATAACCCTCAAACACAGCCATCAGATATGAGGGTCGGCCGCTGCTTTTTTCCGAAAGCACCTCGGCATCACTGCCACACCCATGCCCTCGCTGGAGATGCGGAGCGCTGAGGATTGTGGGAAAGGAGAAGAAGGAGCGCGAGAATGGCAGGTGCAAGCAGAGGCAGGAGTAGTGGAGGGAGGAGGAGGGGTCGTCGCACTCTCTACCTTTGCAGGTTGGAGGCGGGGTCCAGGTGCCGTTCTCCAGACACACGCTCCTGCTGGAGCCCACCATGCTGTACCCTCCGAAGCAGGAGTACACGGCCGTGTCTCCAAACTGGAAGACCGCCCCTCGCACCACCCCATTGGCCACGTGGAGCGGGGGACCGCAGGCGACCCCTAAGCACAACCAGTGGAGAGGCCGTCCCGTTAAAGCCAGACCAGCTCCGTCTCCCCAGGGCCCGCGAGCCACTCCCGCCCGGGAGATCAGTTCAGCTCTTTATAATGCATTTGAGCTTTAGGATGCATGCAGGGGCCAGTGTTAACGACAGGTCTTCCAAAGCGGAGGATAAGTTATTCTATACTTGTTTATTTTTAAATTGACCAACAGTGTGTATGAGTTAACAGGATTCAAACTGCAGAAACATAGTACTTTTTAAATCTAGGAAAAAACTTATCAAAATAATAAATAATAAATATAAAAGAGGGTGACTAACACACTAATGTTTGCTTTCTGCTGTCTTCAGTTACCAGGAGCAACAGTGGCACAGGTGGAATGTTATTTATATTTTCTTTTCTTAAATTAAACTATTTTCTGTGGGGGTTTTTTCTATGCACTTATGTTGTATGCACTGCAGGTTTTGTTGTGGCTCCAATCCCAACACTGAGACTGAAAGAAAGCCAGACGAACACTGTACAGCCATGCAAAACACAAATAGAACCACTGTCTCAACACACACCATGCATATTAGTGGAGAAAACGAATCATTCATCCACTTGCAGCCCACTAATCAGTTTGTCTATAAACAGACACAGCCAGTCAAACATGTTCAAAGCCAGAGGGACTGTTGGGAAAGCACAAGAGACAAAGAACAGCAACCGATAAGCAACAACAAGCCACATAGACATCTTTCAGGAAACACTGCCCATAATTATAACCCTTTGTAATGAAATGGTTTGGCATGAAAAAGCATTATGTGTCATTCTGAGTAGTAGCAAGGGCATTACAGGACCCTTTGTTACATCACATAATTGCAATCGCTAATGTATTGTTTGTGTTTCGATTTTCTGTTCTCTTCACGACTGGCTTTACAGATGCCTGTAACTAAAATTACTAAACTGTAAACTCTTTAAATCTCGCAAGCCCTCTGAAAAATTCAGTGGAAGATAAACCTATTTTCAAAAAGGTGTTCAGGTCCACACTGAAGTAAAAGAATAACGTAGTGAAACTGCAACTTTGCTTGAAGGTTACAGGTTCCAATCACAGATCGGCTGTTCTAGTACCTGAACCACTTTGGTAAATAGCCAACACATAAACTGTGAGCTCTCTAAAAGACAAATAAATAAATAATAACAAAGTATAACCTTTAATTATGTTATGATATAATAGTGTTGTACAGTTGTGTTAAAAAAATAGCAGTACAACATCACTAACCTGATGAACCACTGTTATTGGTAGTCGTGATATTTCTGCATGGCAAATCATTTACTTGTAGATGTAGTAGTGTAATAGAAAAACAACAGACCAAACTGTCATGACATGCACACTGCTTGTTCTGAGTAAGTGACTCATTCATTGAAAGGGGTGCGTTCAAAATAATATCAGTATGGAGCTTAATTAGAGAATTCATTGATTCTGTGAAAAAACAGGTGTCATTAATTGTCCTTGATTAAGGAAGAAGTGAAGCAAATGTTTCACACACTGTTATAAAATATATTTCCTTCTGAATTGCTAAGTAAAATGGGCCGTTCCAAACATTGTTCAGAGGAACAACGTAATTTGATAAAAAAAATTGATTGGAGAGGGGAAAACGTTTAAAAAAGTGCAGCAAATTATAGGAGGCTCAGCTAAAAAAATCTCAAATGCTTTAAAATGGCAACAAAAACCAGAAACACGCGGAAGAAAACAAGCAACTACTGTTAAAACGGATCGAAGAATAGTCAGAATGGCAAAGATTCAGCCAATCATCACCTCCAGAAAGATCAAAAAAGATCTAAAATTACCTGTAAGTGCTGTTACAGTCAGAAGACCTTTGATCGAAGCTAAGCTATCAGCAAGAAACCCCCGTAAAGCACCATTGTTGAAAAAACAGCATGTGCAGAATCGGTTAAAATTAGCCAAGCAACACATCAATTGGCCCAAAAAGAAATGGCATAACATTTTGTGGACTGATGAGAGTAAAATTGTTCTTTTCGGGTCTAGTGGTCATCGACAGTAAGTCAGACGACCCCCGGGTACTGAATTCAAGCCACAGTACACTGTGAAGACAGTGAAGCATGGTGGCACAAAAATCATGGAATGGGATGTTTTTCATACTACGGTGTTGGGCCTATTTATCGTATACCAGGGATCATGGATCAGTTTGAATACATCAAAATACTTGAAGACATTATGTTGCCGTATGCCAAAGAGGAAATGCCCCTGAAATGGGTGTTTCAACAAGACAATGACCCCAAACCCACAAGTAAGCGAGCATTCCAGACAAAAAGAATTAAGGTAATGGAGTGGCCAGCTCAATCCCTCGACCTCAACCCCATTGAAAACTTGTGCAGTTTCTGAAGCAAGTTCATTCATCCTGGGCTGAAATACCTATTTCTAGGTGCCAGAAGTTGGTTGACTCGATGCAACGCAGATGCGCAGCAGTTATCAAAAACAATGGTTATGCAACTAAATATTAGTTCAGTAATTAAAAGTGAAGTTAAATCTTGAAAAATGTATTCGGTTTATACAGTAAGTGTTTGAGTTTGAAGAGAAAAATGTCGACACTGCTATTTTTTTTAACAGATTAATATTCCTTTTCTTTGCTTTCTGTAAAAGAATTAACGCAGACTTGATAAAAATTTGTTAATGCTTTGATTTGTAATTGAATGTGTAATGTTTCCACTACATTTGAAATATGGAACTAAAAGCTATGAAAAAATATTTGCACTTTATTCACTTTTTTTAACGCACTGCTATTTATTTGAACACAACTGTATGTGTCCATACCTTTATTATATTGCAACAACAGCAATGGCTAGCCTTGCATGCAAACCACAGACTGTGAAAAAAATATGGACAAAGTCAATGTTACATCACCCATTGCCTTCCCACAGGCTCATTAAAAACATTTTGACACTCCGGAAGTCAGGCGGAAGTACAGTTTTCACCATCATGTTGTACAAATAGAGTGTGCAGTGAAGCCACAGTTAGCGCAGTAGAGAGAGCCTCTGCCATGGATTGGTCCACAAAAAATGTTTAAAGAGCGTACAAACGACACAATAACTTAGCAAATCGGCATATGGGGAGACATTAGACGAAGAAAAAGCACCTATTGCGACTACATGTTCTGGTTTAGCCTAGTTTAGCTTTCACTGCTATGCAGACGATACGCAGATATACATTTCCATGAAACCCAGCGAGGCACTACCACTTTCTCGAGTGGAGGCTTGTATTGCAGATATTAAGGCTTGGATGCTTTCTAATTTCCTGCTCCTAAACTCAGAGAAGACTGAAATGCTGGTTTTAGGTCCAAAAAAACAAAGGGTGAAATTGTGTACATCTACTATAAATTTTGATGGCTGTTTAGTCATTCAAAATTCAGCTGTGAAAAACCTAGGTGTTACTATAGACCCAGATCTAGCCTTTAGCGTGCACATAAAAAAACATATCCAGAGTAGCTTTCTTTCAGTTAAGGAACATAGCTAAAATTAGGCACTTCCTTACATCTAGGCTAGATTACAGTAATGCTCTTCTATCTGGCTGCCCTAAATCCTTGTGAAATAATCTCCAGCTTGTGCTGAATGCAGCCACTCGCATTTTGACTAGAACTAAAAGGTATGAGCATATTACCCCAGTGCTAGCATCGCTTCATTGGCTACCAATTAAATATAGGATAGACTTTAAAGTTTTGCTTCTGACCTTTAAAGCTTTAAATGGACTTGTGCCAGTGTATGTAATCTGCTTTTACCATATAAACCGAAAAGATCACTTCGTTCCCAAGACGCAGACTACTTAGTAGTCCCTAGAATATCTAAAAACTTGAAGTGTGGTAGAGCTTTCTCCTACAGAGCACCAGCCTGCATCTAGGATGACCTCTTTCGACTTTGTAAATGGTGAAGTCATCAGTGATACTATTATGAAAATAAAGTAATCTACCTGTGTCCTCGACCCAATCCCTACTAAGTTCTTCAAAAATACCTGGACACAAATAGGATTCTTAACTCTTCACTACAATCAGATATTTTCCTCAGAGCCTTCTAGACAGCTATGGTAAAACCCCTACTTAAGAAATTTAACTTGGACATGTCCATTCTTCATAATTATCGACCGATTTCGAACCTCCCCTTCCTGGGTAAAGTATTGGAAAAGATTGTTTTTAGCCAATTTAACTGTCAATTACCACTGTTATGCCGACGATACACAACTGTATGTCTCTGTTTTTCCTGAAAGTCCAAACGGCCTGAGTACGCTGACTGCATGCCTCAGTAGCATCAATGACTGGATGAGCCAAAACTTTTAGAAATTAAATGAAGATAAAACTGAGATTTTACTGGTAAGACCCAAAAAAAAAAAAAGAGACAATTTGCTCTCAAAACTAGGCTGTCTGGCGAAACAGAGCAAATCTGAAGTTAGGAATCTGGGTGTGATTCTAGACTCTGATCTAAGTAGTAACTTAGTAACTAAGACGGCCTTTTTTCACACAAAGAACATAGCCAAAGTAAGACCTTTTCTAAATCAGAAAGATGCTGAAATGCTTATGCTCATGAATATTGCAGCGAGAATTTTAACCAAAACTAATAGAAGAGATCATATTACTCGATTTTGCCCTTTTACTTGTTTATAAAGCATTGAATAATATAGCACCATCTTACATCAATGACTGTTTGTCCCACTATGTCTCCACCCGAACCCTCAGGTCTTCCACTGCCGCCCTTCTTAATGTTCCAAAAGTTTTACATAAAAGCTCTGGTGAGGCGGCTTTCTGTTTTTATGCACCAAAACTATGGAACACCCTCCCACTAGATATAAAAAAGGCGAGCTCAGTTGCTACATTTAAGAATAAGTTAAAACCCTATCTCTTTAAGCTGGCTTTTAACTAGGTTTTTCTTACCCATGCACTGTTCTTAACTTTGTTTATTGTTTTATTTCTTTTATCTATCTGTATTTTCTTTTTCTATTTTTAGTTTTACTCTATTATTGCTCTTGTTCTGTATTTTGTTTTTATTGTTGTGAAGCACTTTGGGCTGAATTTTATGTATGAAAGCTGCTATACAAATAAAGTTTATAAATTTTATTATTATTATTACTTTTAAGACTTAGACCCTGAGCCCAGCCGACCAGAGGAGGATGGGTTCCCCCCTTGAGTCTGGTCCTCCCAAGATTTTTTCCTATTTACACCAGGGAGTTTTTTCTTGCCACTGTTACCTTTGGCTTGCTCTTGTGGGGGTTTAGGCTGGGTTTTTCTGTGAAGCATATTGTGACAACTAGTTGTGAAATGCGCTATATAAATAAATATTGATTTGATTTGGTGAGAAAAATGTATTGACTTACGTATTTTTACCACATTTGGTACCATTCACTTGCATTGAAAAAGGGGCCTGAAAGACCTAATCTGGAGCCAACCGTATTGGCGCCAGAGAGCAAGGCTTACAACAAGACCAGGAAGCGAGCTTCAAAAACGAACCCCGGTTTTGGCCCCTTGATGCAAACTCTTGTGACCAAGAGACAATGAGCCCTATCTCTTTCCTGTAAGTTCCCCCGATACAATTACAGCACATATCATTCTACCTTGCATGCAGGATTGGAACACTGGACAATAACAGCTGTGTTCCTCCCTGGAGGTATTCCACAAGACAGAATTATCAAGCTATACTACATCTTTAGACAGCTCCTAATTTTCTAGGTCCTGAAACACTCCCAGTCACAGTCAGCAGTCAGCTTTTTTCACTTATTTGAGTGGTGGCTGTGGCTAAACAGCCTTGCACTCAATATTTATTGTACAGTGTGTTACCGCCTTTTCTGCTATACTGCTTGCAGTTAACTTGTTGATATGTACTTGGTGGTGGGTTTTCCATAATGGCCTTGACAGTTATTTTAGACAAAGGTGATTGACAACTGAAAGGAATTAAATAGTGACCTTTGTTTTGTAACCTTGCATAGTCACCCTCGGTTTGTGTATCAGTTACCGTGACAATAGAGTCTGTCCTGCTTGAGCCCACTTACGTCATGGCAGCTCTCAGATTGGTCAAACGGCAAAGAATGTAATGATAATTTGGGTTTCCAGTTACATGCCTTTGAGAGCAGAGATGATTACCAAATTGAAAAGTCCTGGCTTGTGGTTTTTAAGCACTGTACTGAAATGGGATATAATTTGAGTGATTCTCCTGAAAGGCACTGCTTTGCCATAAATAGAAAAAAATACTTTTACATCGATACTAAAATCAAGAAGGTCAAGACACTGCATATTCATCTTACTTTAGAGAAATTATGTAAAGCAACCCCCCCATCCTTATAAAATTGAAGGGTAGTCCCTCTACACCAATACAGCATCGGCTCCCCAGTATCTTACATTGAACTGTGTCCTGAATAACCCAGAGATAATAATCAGTTACTAATTAACATGCCCTGGCAGAAATCCACTTTCCTGGTCAGAAAAAGATCGCAGATACTCACAACGCCCACAATGCTCTGATAGACCCAGGCAGCCGTACCATTAACCATCCCACTGAGAAACTGAGGACACTAATTGTTGTAGTTTTGAAAGCGGAATTCTTTGCCATTCTAGCTTGATATAAGACTTCAGCTGCCCAACAGTCTGGGGTCTCCGTTGTCGTATTTTGCGCTTAATAATGCGCCACACATTTTCAATGGGAGACAGGTCTGGACGGCAGGCAGGCCAGTCTAGCACCCGCACTCTCTGACTACGAAGCCACGCTGTTGCAGAATGTGGCTTGGTATTGTCTTGCTGAAATAAGCAGGGACGTCCCTGAAAAAGACGTCGTCTAGATGGCAGCATATGTTGCTCTAAAATGCAGATGTGCAAGTTACCCATCCCATGGGCACTAACACCCCCATACCATGACAGACGCTGGCTTTTGAACCTTGCTGTTACGTTTCTGTCATATTTATGTCACGTTTCATGTTTAGTGTTTGTCACAGTTTATTTTCTGTTCATGTCATGCTTGTGTTCTGTTTATGTTACGATGCAGTTCATTGTTTGCATACACATTTCCGTGTTTTTCCGCAGCCTTGCATTCATGCTGTTTCTCTTGCTGTCGCTCACGCTTCCCTAATTGTTTCATTCTCCCGTGTCTATTTACTAATCTACTAACATTAGATCAGGATTGGGTAATACTAACTCTCTAACCATGTGTTCATGTTTACCTTACATTGTTTCTTGTGCATGTAATTTACTAATTTACTAATGTCAGGTCTAGGATAGGATAACTACTAACGATTTACTAATTGCCTTGTTACGTGTCTCATTTTCTCAAGCTGTTGTTCATTTCCTGCTGC
Organism: Ilyophis sp. 1 JC-2022; assembly: GCA_022702515.1. Classification (NCBI taxonomy): domain Eukaryota; kingdom Metazoa; phylum Chordata; class Actinopteri; order Anguilliformes; family Synaphobranchidae; genus Ilyophis; species Ilyophis sp. 1 JC-2022. The sequence goes on along the minus strand of CM040404.1, from coordinate 100,961,750 downwards.
TCTCAAGCTAAGTGTCTGCACCGGTCTACACCTGCATATAAGATCAGTGTTCATGTCATGACTTTGTGAAATTGTTGCCTTTAGTTTACTACTGTCACTTTTGAGCGTTTTCCATTGTCTGACTACCGTTATTGATCAAGCCTGTTTACTGACCATCGTTACTGCCAGCCTATTGTATCTACTGCCTGTTTTTTGACCACGAGTTTTGCCAGCTGTTTTGTACCTCTGCCCTGCGGATAGGACTTCGGTCTGACTCCTGCAATGCCCCACGACCAATGAACTCTGCTTTACCCCTGAACTGTACTTCTGCTCCACTGACAGCTACTCTGGTTACCGAACTTTTGCATGGATACTGATTTTGAGACTGCCTTCTCCTCTGGTACTGTATTTTTGATTATTGACTGGATTTATTGGTTTTTGGACTTGGCTTGTGTGACTACAATTTTTGGATTTCCCCATAATAAAGCCCTTGCGGGTATTTATTATTACGTCCGTGTTCTGAGTCGTGCATTACGGGTCCAACCCCCACACACCCGTCTCACTTGCGTTGGTAACAATTGGGATGATCCTTTTCCTCTTTGGCCCAGAAAACACGACGTCCATTATTTCCAAAAACAATTTGAAAGATGGACTCATCAGACCACAGCACACGTTTCCACTTTGCGTCAGTCCATCTCAGATGAGCTTGAGCCCAGAGAAGTCGGCGGGATTTCTGGATGTTGTTGATATATGGCTTATGCTTTGCATAGTAAAGTCTTAACTTGCATTTGTAGATGCAGCGACGAACTGTGTTTACTGACAACAGTTTTCTGAAGTATTCCCGAGCCCATGTGGTTATATTCATTACAGAAGCATGTCGGTTTTTAATGCAGTGCCGTCTGAGGGATCGAAGGTCACGGGCATTCAATATTGGTTTTTGGCCTTGCCCTTTATGCACAGAAATTTATTCAGATTCTCTGAATTTTTAAATAATATTATGGACTGTAGATGGTGAAATCCCTAAATTTCTTGCAATCGCGCATTGAGAAACGTTGTGCTTAAACAAGAATTATTCGTTGGACTATTCGCTCGCACAGTTTTTCGCAAAGTGGAAAATCTCAACCCATCCTTACTCGTAAACGCACGAGCCTTCGTGGATGCTCCTTTTATACCCAGTCATGATAGCATCACCTGTTACCTATTCACCTGTTTACCTGTGGAATGTTCCAAACAGGTATTTTTTGAACATTCCACAACCTTCCCAGTCTTATGTTGCCCCTGTCCCAACTTTTTTGGAATGTGTTGCAGGCATCAAATTCGGAATTAGCGTATATTTACAAAAATCAATAACGTTGATGAGGTAAAACATTAAATATCTTTTCATCTTTTGCATCAAATTACTAAACTTGCCCAAATGCACTTTACCCCCTGATCCTGTATTATGACTAACCTATTGCAGCCCCCTAGCTTACCTGTCTTTCGTAATGTTATATTTTCATTCCTGTTGTGTGGTCTATGTATGTTTTCTGATATGTTTTAAATGTTATCTCTGTTAAACATCTGACTCAACGCTCTTACATGCAAGACAAATTCCTGTAAATAAATGAAATCTGAATCTGAATCTGAAATCAGAAAACGGTTGCGGTGAGCACTCTCAGTAGCCATTCTGGTGAGTGGAGATTTGGCAGTAGTGTTTCCTGTATTTAGAAATGCTGGCTTTAAAAGCAGAGACAGTGTTAAAAGACAGAAGAAAAAGGTATGTGACATATTGCACCGCATCATGTTGGGTCCAGAGAATGTGTTTTCTTTTTCTTTCTTTTTTTTTTACAAAAAACAGCCAGCAACATTACATTTCTAGACTTGGGCCTGGTCTGAAACCCAGAGCCCAACACTGCTATGAAAGTGATATAAAATGGGCCTGTCTGACTGGCACCCACTTCCTTAAGTGAGCAGGTGCAGCACCAAAGAGTTTCCTGCATGGTAGGAACTGGGCGTTTGGACACAACAGGCTCTCAAGGGATGGATAGTAGGCTCCACTCACTCTCGCAGGCTGCACTGGTGGAGGTCCATGTCTGGTCATTTTTGCAGGTGACAGTGGCCACCCCCTGGGTTTGATAGCCCTTTGGACAGGTGACTGACACCCTTTGGCCCACAAAGAACTTGTCCTGAGTAGTGTTGCTGCTTATCTCCATCAGCCCTGGGGGTGGGGGGCAGGGCTTGGCTGCAGAAAAGAAAAGAGAGAGAGAGAAAAAAAGAAAAATAGAGTCAATGATGTGGTCAGTGAGAAAGATCAACCAATTGAGCCAATATTAAGGCACCATCATATCCATCTAGAACAGGGGTCTTCAATCTTATCCAGTAAGGGCCGGTGTGGGTACAGGCTTTTGTTCCAACCGAGCAGCTACACACCTGATTCTACTAATCAAGGTGCTTAGCAAAGACTCTAGTGATTGATTAGTGGAATCAGGTGTGTGACTGCTTGGTTGGAACAAAAGCCTGCACCCTCACCGGCCCTTTCTGGATAAGATTGAGGACCCCTGATCTAGAACAAGGCAGTAATGTGTGAACTTGCACAGACTAGACTCAGAGAACAGGGTTACAGAGGATCACAATTTATTGAGAGACATACGTGCACAAGTTGGAGGTTCAGAGCTCCAGGAGCCATTGCTCAAGCAGTGGATGAGCGATTCCCCCTGCAGATTGTAGCCCTTGTCGCACTGAAATCCAACAGTGCCCTCAGTGGCCAGGTGGTGTTCTTGAATCTTGCCATTCAGTGGCTCTCTGGGGGTCTCACAAACTTGTGCAACTTAAGAGAGAGAATGAGAGAAGACAGAGGAAAAAAATACATTTGGCCTCATTCACCAATCACTCTACAAACAAATTTGTTCTTAAGACTTTCTTTAAAATGTTGGGATTAACTGATGTTTGTGTTCTGAGTTTCTGTTCTAGCTAAGAAAAAATCCCAAATAAGAAAACATTGGTGAATGTCAGAAAGTTAATAAAAACGTTTTAAAGAAAGTCTCAAGAGTAAATTTGTTTGTAGAATGGTTGGTGAATGAGGACCATTGATTTTTAAGACAATAGCACTGCTCATTGATGCACAGTACATGCACTTGAATTTTTACATTAAAATGTGAACTGTAATGCTGTAAAGTGTTTTTCCTCCCCAAAAATTTATAAGTATGTAAATATGATGAGGCTGTTAATTGGGGGTGTACATGAGCTAGACCTCAAACTTCACATTTCCCAGTAAAGTCACTCAATAGTTTTACTGTGCAAAAACTTATTTTACAAAAAATTATATTTATATACACAATACTCATTTAGAAATTATATTTTCTCTTTTTCCTTTTTCATGCAGTATAATGCCAATAATTAAAAATATATATTTTATATTTATCATAAACAAATTAAGAGTCGGAAGTTTTAAGTAAATAACAGTGTAGAGAAACAGGAATAATGGAAGCGAGAGAGAGGGAGAGACATGCGACAAAGGTCACGCAGCTGGTTTCAAGGCTACGTCTGTATGAAAAAACACACCTAATTTGCTTAACAAAATTGTATTAACTCTGATATCCATTCATATTCCAGGTATAGTGATCCCTCATAATGGAATGTCAGGTCAAGTCAAGTCATCATTTATTTAAAGTGTGTTTCACAGACGTCTGAACATACTGTACACTTAAAACAAACTAAAAAAGAAATTGCACAGCAAATGAGCATAACAAAAAACAAAAAAAACTACAAAAATATGAATAAAAACACTAATTTAAAAACACTTATAGCTTAGCTAATATCTCTAGAGAGGTACTTGTATAAGCACACTTGGGTTTCCTACCTCACCTGCAGTGTCCCATTAATGGATTGTCTGTTGTATTTTTCTTTTTAAAACTTGTGGACAAATAAAACTAAAGTAAACTATGCCACCGAGACAACCCGTAAGGCTCTTTTTAGAGGTAGTTTTCATGTTCCAGAAAATAAACTGTAGGCAGTTTTGGGGGAAGGTTCTCACATACCCTCACACGTTGGCGTTGGCTGGCTCCACATTCTGTCGGCCAGACAGGTGAGGTTCTGAAGGCCAACCAGGTGAAGCCCAGGGTTGCACATGTAACTCACAATGCTTTGGTATGTTTCACCAGTTGCCATGGAAATTGCATTCTCCACAGGAGGGGGAGGACCACATGACACAGCTGAAAAGAGTGGAAAAAAGCCGTGAGATATGCAGTAGTAGATGATTAATGTATGAAAGAGTATCTGCTGAGTCATGGGGCAGTGTACAATGACCTACTCACCATTACACACAGGGTGAGAGCCACTCCATGTCTTATCCCCTTGGCAGAGCTTTATGGAATCACCCTGTTATGTACACAAATAACTGTTTGTTTATGTTCAAAAGCCTCGCTACACTACGGATATCTCTCCACTAACTTTACAGTGAGTTCTTGTTTTAAAATAACATATGCATAGTTTCTGGAAAATGGTGTCATCATTTCTTTTAAATGAAGTGCTGTTTTCAGGGAAGTGGGTGGGGTGGGAGGGGTGGGGTTTAGTAATTGCAGGAAATGGCCTGTGGGATGGTAACAGAATACTGGGAAAGCTTTTTCACCAGCCATGCCATCTTAACACTCCACCCCTACTGCATTTCCTGGTATGGCAGGTTCATCCAGCCCAGGGCCAGATCTACCATGCGCAATTTTGGAAAGTGTCCAGTGTAATAAAAATGTCAAATTATGTTAAATTAAATTGTTTGGTAACCATAGCTAGTTACTTACCCAGCTGTGCACGATAGGCTACGAACAGTTCTGCCTTTTTATGGCAGTGCCACTCACTTCCACTGACAACAGGTTAAGCTTCTCTTGTTTATGCTGAGAGTGATAGCTGACATCATGCGCTGATATTTTCCTTATTATAGGCTATGTTATAGCATAGCCATTGTAGCTAGTTAACTTTAATAAAGACGTTTTTTCCTGTTACATATACATTTTAACTTCAAGCAGCCGACAGATTGTTTCCAGATTCATATCTGTGAATAGGCCTACGACTTCAAATACATTGAATGAATGAATGAAAACTATGGAGCAGAAGAATGAAAACTGTGCAACGTTGGAGAAAAGTAAAGTTAAACACTGACCTGTACGGAGGTGGGAGCACAATTGAAAGAATTTGACTAAAGATGACACTACAACTTATTTGATTTGATTAACCATTAGCTGGAAGCATTTATGAGTTATGTGCATTGTGTCAACTGGTCGAACACAGTAAATGCAGTAAGCATTGGTCGAATATGATTAGTTTAGCTTGCTTTAGGCGACTTAGAAAAATAAAGCTGTTTTTCCCTGACATGATCATAAACTTAATAAAATGTAGCCTAATACACTGTAACGTATCCTACCTGAGACTCACTTGATAAGCAATCTAATCTGTGTTCAATTTCATAACGTACATAATGAGGTTCATAGCTATAACTGGCGGGTCCTTGCAATGACCCGGGTTTGCGAGGAAACTTTCCGAAGCGAAATCTTGATGAAATTAGCAACAGTAACCAAGGAGAGCCTTGGGTGGGGCTTGACAAAAAGGCAATATTTTATTACCAATCAGTTTTGTTCACTCCCCACGTGGGTCAATATGTTGTAGTGCTCTGCACTCTGTTTAGATTTAGGCAATATATCATCCTGCTTTATAGTTACAATGTGATTTATATATATTTTTATTGAGTATTGGATACAATATTAATTGTTGCAATTATTTTTCTACAAATTCTTTAAAAAAAATTTTTTTATTCTTGTTAGGCACTGTGTTCAGATTTTGTGCAGAAAATGTATTGTCCCTATAGGCCTTACTATGTTAATTTCTGCGGTATTAACATTTAGATTTTTTTGTCTATGTTGAAATCAACAGCAAGATTGTGATTCACAGGTTTCTAGTACCTATGAGGCCTACACACTCTTTTTTATCTGATAGTATGCTCACATTTAGTTCACTTTTTGCATTTAATACTGGCTTGTCTAAGTCTATGTTATACCTTAGCACATTGTGTTAGATTCAATTTACCCTACCACAGTTTGCTGATTATGTTGGGCACACATGGACAAACCCCAATTCCAAAAAAGTTGGGACAGTATGTCAAATGCACATAAAAGCAAAAAGCAGTGATTTGTAAATTGTCTTTTACATATTTAATTGAAAACAATACAAAGAAAATATATTTAATGTTTTATCAACTTTATTGATTTTTGTAAACATATGCTAATTCCGATTTTTGATGCCTGCAACACGTTCCAAAAAAGTTGTGACGGGGCAAAAAAAAAAGACTGGGAAGTTCAAAAAACACCTGTTTGGAACATTCCACAGGTTAACAGGTGATGCTATGATGACTGGGTATAAAAAAATAACTAAATACTCTTGGCATTTTATTTTCAGGTACTCTTATAAGCGATACTATAACGCCTCTGCATTTCAATGAATCTATATTTACAAAAATATATAAAGTTGATATGGCACTATAGAGTCTTAATCCGGCCCTGATCCAGTCAGTAATATTATCGGTTCAATCCATCTCAAGTGTACTATCGGTCACTGCTGTCCCCTTATTGAAAACACTTCACCTGAATGTCTTGAGTAAAAACAAGCAAAAACAAAATGTTCAATGCTCACTGTGCAAAAGCCTGTGCCACTGTACACTGCTACTGCACAACCCCAGTTTTATAGAAATACTCCAGTACCTGTATCTGGAACCCAGGTAGGCATTTGTACATGACTGTGTCACTGAAGTTGAAGCTGTCACCCACAACGTTACCATAGTGAAGGGGGAGGGGCTTTCCACAGCTGACTGGCATGCAGGTGCCAGAGGAGAATGGTGGAGACCAGCTGGTGCCAGGCTACAGCAAACAGGAATCAATTATTAATCATTCATAACATCTAATGGACCAAGACAGTATAATTTTATTTAGACTTTGAAGGATTTTCAAAAACAAAATTCGAATCTCGAGTCAGTGGATTGGATCATTTTGGGTCTAAATCCAAAGCTTTATATGTGTTAGGATTAAGGCCATATATTTTCTGAAGCTCAAATCTTTTAGCCTGTAATTAGGCATGCTACTAATGCCGCCTCCATATTACTTTTTCAATGCCTATTAAAACAAATCACATTTCAGGTTACCTGAACCCCCTTAGCAATTAAATTCATACCAAATGTGCACAATTACAGCAGGTGTAAGCTTGTTCATTGATATGTTATATTGATAGGTAACTAATGGATTCAGTTTATATATTTTTTGGATTGCACAATTCTCATTGCAATTGGCTTCTATCAGTTTAATTATTAATGGCTTTATCAAGCAAAATTGCCTTGTTATTCATTGGCTAATAATCGTTCTCGCTCCACCACAGCTTATGTGTGGTGAGTGTTCTGGCACAAAATGGTTGCCATGCATCACCCAGGTAGGTGTTACACATTTTGGTGGTACACATTTCCCCCTCATCACTGTAATGCGAGTTGAATGTGAGAAAAGCACTAGATAAACGTATGGCATTATTATTATTATTATTATTATTCAAAGAGAGTGTCTACAGAGATTTCAGCTGAACTGCAGGCTTGTGAAGTGACTGTCGGACTGCAGAAAAAGCAGGGACTCAGTTCTGATGTGCACAGAGTTGAAGGTGCCCAGTAGGATAACGTAAACGGAAATGAAGAAAACAGGTGTAAAGTTAAGGAGGCACTTGCCTGGCATTCAGACATGGTGGGCCCCTCCAGGTGATACCCCTCCTCACAAGACAGGGTGATGGTCCTGCCCATGGGGCTGACTTTCTCCTCTGTGATGATGACATTGGTGAGGTTGGCGGGCAGAGCACAGGGCTGTGGCCTGCACCTGATGGCGTGGGGCGACCAGCTGCCATCGCTAAGGCAACTGAGAGACTCCGCCTCCGTCTCCAGCTCGTACCCTTTCACGCAGCTGTTCCAGAGACACAGACGACTTCACTCGACACACGCCTCGTTTCTGTTTTTGTACTAAAATAACTTATTAACATTACTGAACATAATGTCACTCACACTGTTCAAAATACTTCCTGGGTCATGCTGTATGTTGTATGTACAGCCAAAACATTTTTCTGTTGTGTTTAATATGATCAATTTAAGCATCACCTTATACCTGTATATTTTCCTTATGGGTGACATTTCATTACAACAATAGTCACTATTCTATGCGTTTTATCACAGTACCATATAGAAAATCTGACTCTTCTCTCTTTACCTGTACCGTACTTGGCTCCCGAAGGTAAAAACATTCCCGATGATCTGTGCATTAGGGACAGGTGGAGGAGCTCCGCAAGATACGGGCTTGCACGTGGGGTAGGGCTCGCTCCACCGGCCGCTCCTGGTGCAGGTGAGGTGGGGGTAGCCAGTCATCTGGTGGCCAGGCCTGCACCTGTAGGTGACGGTGTCGGGCGAGGTGGTGCTGCCGCCCTGCAGGACGGCGTTGGGAATGACAGGGGGCAGGGTGGAGCACCTTCCCCTCACGCAGATGGGCACACCTGGGCTCCAAACCCCGCCCCTCTCGCAGGTGGCTTCCGTGGGGCCCAGCGTTCGGTAGCCATCGTCGCAGCGGAAGTGGACCCGGTCCCCGCAGGTGTATGCCCTGCCCAGCACCGCCCCATACTTCAGCACCGGCTGGGCGCAGGCGCACGGCCGGCACTCGGGCACCGTGCCCACCCAGGTGCCCGCCGCCGAGCAGCGCAAGAAAGGGTTCCCCACCACCTGGTACCCCGGGAAGCACAGGTACTCCACCACATCCTGGAAGTTGAAGCTGCTCCTGTTCAGGTAGCCGTGGCTGATGTCTTCCGGAGGGTCACACGTGTTAACAGCGCACTGCGGGGACGGGGTGTCCCAAAGTCCATTGCCCCCGCAGACCAGCCGGGGACTGCCGGTCAGGGTGTAGCCCTCCTCACATTCGTACCAAACCTCGGCTTCGTAGCTGAAGTCTGACCCCAGGAAGTGGCCGTTCAGGACCGTGGGGGGGCTGCTGCACACTGCAGGCCGGCATGAGGGGTTGGCATGGCTCCAGCTCCCGTTGGCCAGGCACAGGCTGCTGGAAGGCCCCTCCAGGACGAAGCCGAGTTTGCAACTGTATGCCACCTGTTTGTTGAAGTTATACTCTTCTCCCTCCACCTCCACGTCTGCCAGGATTTCGGGGGGCCCGCAGGAAACAGGCTCACACCGTGGCACCTTGTTGTCCCAGCGTCCGTCGGACAGGCAGGCGCTGGCATTGCCGCCCCGCAGGAAGAACCCCTCTCCACACTTGTAGCGAATCACGGCGGGGTACAGGAAGGAGTCTACCAGGACGGAGCCGTTAGCGGGGGCCCCGGGGTCCCCGCAGGACACAGGCCTGCAGACGGGGGCACTTTCACTCCACCGCCTGCCTGAAAGGCACTGGCGGACGGACTGGCCCTCCAGCTGGTACCCCTCCTCACAGCCGTACTGCACCAGGCTGCCCTGCGCCGTGTCCGAAACGGTGACTGAGCCGTGCTCAGGGTTGGGGGGAGGCTGGCAGTTGGCCGGCAGGCACAGGGGGGCTGTCCCGTTCCACATCCCGTCCTCCTGACATGCCAGGGGCGCGGCGGTGCTCAGCTCGTACCCGGCATGGCAGCGATACGCGATCACCACCCCCTGCAGAAACGTCAGGTCCGATGTCCCGCTGCCCACGCCCACTTCCCAGCCGGGGTCCAGGACTTTCACGTACTTCCCAAAGTCGACGTAGGGGGGCAGGCCGCAGTCGGTGAGCACGCAGGAGGGCGTGGGGCTGGACCACCCGGTCTCCTCGCAGGTCAGGTGGTTTTGCCCCATCAGCTGGTAGCCGGGGAAGCAGCTGTAGAAGATGGTCACCCCGTACTTGTGGTCCAGGCCCTCCACAAAGCCGTTCTGGATGGGCCGGGGTGGAATGCAGTAGATCTGAACGCAGGCGGGGGCCTCCTTGTCCCACTCACCTGATGCCAGGCAGCTGAGAGTCTCAGGCCCCTCCAGACGGAAGCCCTGCAGGCAGGAGTAGGTGACGACATGGCTGAACTGGAGCTTGGCATAAGACGGCACGCCGTTGGCGATCTCTTTGGGTGCGGCGCACTCGATAGGCCGGCACGACGGCACCCCTCCGATCCAGCGGCCACGGTGGCCGCACAGCACAGTGGCGTTCCCCTGAAGACTGTACCCCGGCCTGCAGCTATACACGGCGATGCTGAGGTACATCAAACCCTGAACATCCACAATACCGTGCTCCGCCTCCTCGGGCTGAGGACACTCCACCGGAATGCATTCTGGGAAAGGGGTGCTCCAGCGGCCGTCCGCCTGGCAGGTAACCACGACCTGCGACCGCAGAGTGAACCCGTCCATGCAGGTGTAGGTGACCACGCTCCCGAAGTACGAGGGTGCGGCCGAGGGGTCCCCGAAGGGCACCTCTGGGGGCGCACCACAGAACACCTGCTTGCAGACTGGGAAGGTGTCGTTCCACTCCTGTCGCGGGGTGCAGCGGAGGTACTGGGCACCATGCAGGACATAGCCGTCCTCACAGGAGAGCTGGACGGTGGCCGAATTTGAGTCGAGACTCTGGAGGACCAGGTGGTTCTCCTCTAGTGGGGGTTCAGGGCACTTGACTGGGGTGCACTGGGGTGTCCTGGACACATCCCACTTGCCGTATTTCAGACAGGTCCGGACGGCGTCCCCCGTCAGCTCGTACCCCTCGTCGCAGACGTACTCCACCTTCCGGCCCACCTGGAAGTTGGAACCCTTGTAGCGCCCATGCGGAATGGTGGGAGGGGCCTCGCAGGTGAGCAGGACGCAGGAGGGCGGGTCTTCATTGGACCACTGCCGATTGGCCTGGCACACACGCTCTGGCTTGCCGCTCAGCCGGAATCCGGGGTCACAGGCGTAAGTTACCTTGCTGTTGAACACGGAGAGGCTTTTGGTCTGTGGGGCCACAACACACCATACACTTAAATAAACTACAGCAAAAAAATACCTAATACTTTAACATTGAAAAAAAAAATTTTGATTTGATAATCAAAAAAATGATAATTTTTCTTACAAAGCAATAATGTTATTAATACGTGATTTTATTAAGAGTGCAGCAGTTGCTCGGTTACCTTGATGAAGCCATTCTTAAGGGGGGGCGGGTTTGGGCAGGACACGGGCTGGCAGGACGGCAGTGCCCCACCCCATTCCCCGTCGGCCTTGCAGGTCCTTCTCTTCTCGCCCCTGATCAGGAAGCCTTTGTCGCAGCTGTAGGCCACCACAGCCCCAAAATTGTAGTTGGTCCCGCTAACATACCCGTGCTCGATGCCCACGGGCTTGGTGCAGCGCACGGGGACGCAGCCAATGTCGAAGGGCGAGGGCACCCAGGCCCCTCCCATGATGCACCTCAGGGTCGCCGTGGTGTTGAGCATGAACCCTTCCTCGCACTTGTAGCTCACCTCCGTGTTGCTGCCGTACTTGGGCTTGTTGACCGAGTCCAGGATGGCGTGGGGCAGGTCCGGCGGGCGCTGGCAGAAGTTGGCGATGCAGCGGGGCGTCTCTTGGCCCTCGGGGGGCACCCAAACCCCCTGGGAATCACACAGGACCTTGGAGTTATTGGTGGCGCTGTAGCCGTCGGTGCAGAAGTAGATGGCGGTATCGCCGAACAGCTTGTGGCCCGCCTCCGGGAAGGCGTGGGCGATTGGCGGCGGGGGGCCGCAGGAGCGAGGCACGCACTGGGCAGAGCTCTGACTCCACTTGCCGCTTGGAAGGCACTCCCGTGGCTCAGGGCTAATCAGAGTGTACCTGCAGTGAGAGGCATCAAACAGTTCTAAGATAAGTCTAATCATTCCGAGAGTGTCACGTGTACATCAGTTGTCCATATGTGATGCATTCTATTAACTTTTTGCTAAATAAGACAAATGGGGTGAGACAGGTTTACTCACTCTAAGGTTTGTCAATGGGTAAGATCATTTCACTTGTCAAGCAAAAAGTTACTTAAAACAAGCTCATATTTTCCACTTGAGAGAAGAAAAATAAGATTTTAAGTCTGATTACAAGACGAAAACACAGGTTAAGACAGACATTTTTGCAGTGTGGGGGTATATAAAGCTGCATTGAATTGAATTGAAAAAGCAACAGAAAAGAGATGGTAAAGCGTAAGGCATGTGATTTAATAATTTTGCGTATACAGCGAATACTGCCCACTTCTCACACCTTTGTCTGTTTCTGATAATTCATATCTATTCAAACTGCACAGAACATACAGCAGTGAGAGAAAGAACATAACAGGTACTTGAGTGAGTTTTTAGCATTGTAGCAGTGTACTCCCTTTCATTGTCACAAAGCAACACGTGTCACACTTCTGAATATTTTTTCTTGTTCCATGCAAATGTGGTTTGCTCATGTTTATTTATTCATGGTTATTTTATTGTACTTGAATTGCTGTACTGGGCTTAGAGTGTGGGAAAAGCACTGTATGAATAAAATGTATTATTATTTTTACCCTTCTTTACAAGTGTAGTGCACCTGGCTGCCCAGGGTGAAGTTGCTTCCCACTGTGGCGGCGTCCCTCAGGGCGGGAGGGTCTCCACAGTGTACCCTCGTGCACAAAGGGGCGGGGCTGCTCCACTGTCCCGAGGCCTCACAAATGACCTCCGCGGGACCCTGCAGTCTTAAAGCCAGCGTCTCATTAAACACGTAACAATCGTGAACATGGTAAAAAAAACAAAAAAACAGCAAGAATAAATCCTGCACTCGGGTGATGATACATTCAGTAACTGCTCTTTAATTCTTGCATGATTACTAGTTTTAGCTTTGCATTAATTCAGACAATGGGTCCCTGTGGAAGATTAATGTAGATAGATGACAATGCTTGCAGATGAGTATAAAGTTATTACAAAATAACGAACAGCGAAGAGCATGAGAGACTGAGTCTAAATGTAATCTACAATAACAATCCGCTGTACCCTCACCAGTCAAAGTTTTTTATTCCACATTTTAAAGATGACTGCACGAGTGAGAATGATCTTACCTGTACCCCTCTGTGCAGGTGTAGGTGGCCGCTGACAGGAAGGTCTGTCCGGTGAGGGTAACATTTGCGTTCCGGATGAACGGGGGCTCGCCGCAGGCAACCGGCTCACAGACAGGGGGCGCTCCGCTCCACTTCAGGCTCGCCAGGCACTGGATCTCGGCTGGACCCCTCAGCCCAAACCCTTTCTTGCAGCTGGAGGTGGAGTGAGCAGCAGTGATTCAAACAAGACATGGGGAAGATAGCAGTTTCCTGTGGTTAGGCTCTGTTTCTCTACATTTATTACCATGAGAATGAAACGTAGGGTAAATTTTCTTCCTGTGCTTTTACCCATTACTTGATTAAGTTATTTTTGGAGGCAAGGCAGCCTGGCAGCCTCTGATATCATCTAAATTGAATATAATGCTCTTAGTTGCTTACATGCAGTACAATGATACATTACAGTTGGCACAATATGGATTGTCCAATCAGCCCAATTTTGTCGTGATTGGCTTGTAATTCAGCTATATACGTCATCATGACGTTAGCAAAGCGATTTCTTATCGAACCAAGCAAACTGACAAGAAATCTTTGTTTTTATTTTCTAATGAATGCAGTGGAAAATAAGGGGCAGATATAGTATACAATTTCTGGACAAGTAAACAACATATTAGGTGGACAAGTCTGCTAACATATTACATACTAACAGCCTGATTCAATGTAAACGAAAACAATATCTAAGGTCTAGCTCTGGGTTATTTGATTTATTTTATCTTTTCTTTGGATTATGAGACACATACACTTTTTTAAAATGTTTTTTTTTTAAATGTATGACTGCGATACCTGAAAGTCACCTTGCTTCCGAAAGTGAAGTTCTTCCCCGTCAAGATTCCATTTTCTGGGACTTTGGGCCTGCCACAGGATAGAGCTGAGGGAGAACCATGACATTAAAAAAACCAGTCACACTCACGCTAAGTTACCTTGTTTATTATACCAAAATCAAGTGGTTTAAAAGCACTGATTCAGGAAAAGGGCAGTGCCCCTCCACCGGTGCCAGAGGGTCACTGTTCTATGTGTAAATCAATCCCGTGCAGAGATAAACGCTCTGTTTGTGCATAAAGAGAGCGCCCTGAGATCAATCCTTTCACAGCCATGAAAAGAGGCCGGGAGTCCGTCTGCATCAAAACAAGCTGTGATGCAAGTTACGTAACATCTAGCAAGCTATTGTGCCACTGATTCCTGTGCTGGAGGATGGGCGAGGGGTGAACTGTCTGATTCAACTGGTTCATGTCCCACTTGAGTTTGACTGCACTGGACACATGAGTACCACAGCAAAACTCAATTCTAACAGAGTTTATATGAGCGCCAATCGGGATGAGATGTACTCTATTAGTGTTGAAGGTACTCTGAACTGAGTTGATTTCACACTGAGCATGGTTCTACAGACTATGGGCACAAGCGCTATTTTACCTCTGCAGTAAGGAAAAGTGAGGTCCCAGTTTCCCGACTCCGAACATGCGATGTGGGATGAGCCAATCAGCTCGTAGCCCTCCTCACAGGTGAAGACCACCTCACTTCCCATCATGAAGATGCTGCCATCCCGATGGCCGAATTCGGGAAAACCCGGGTCCTTACATTTGACTGGTTCTGATCCATAAGAAAAACACGTAAAGCACAGACTTGCTGTCCTCTAGGTTGTGATCAATAAACAGTCATTCATATTTTTTCTTACAGAATGGCCTTTATGTTGAAGTATAAATGCTGTGTGTTGATAATGGATCAAAACCCATCCATGCAAGCATTACCACAACAGATCCCACACCAGCTACTCAGGATATTGCTTTTAAAATTTCAACAAGGGCGGGTCCCTTTTGTCTGACGCATTTATGGATACAGCCACCTGACTAATGACAAACAACAACAAACCATAATGATGATAACAGATATAAGCATATATTTTCTAATCTTTCTAAATCATTTTCATCATTAGAAATTACTATTTCAATTACAACTACTTGCAAACTCCGGTGTGATCATTGTAAGAGATCATTGTAACAATCTATAACTCCCAATATTGAATAGACCTGACTAAGAGTGTGCACTGGGCTGCATGTGCTGTTAAGAAAATGAACGCTAACGTGCTAATGTCTTCCACGCTGGGTGGGTGCGCAGGTGAGCGCTGGCCTCTCACCTGTGCAGTTCTTCCCGTCGCCGCTGTAGGGATACACGCAGGTACAGGTGTAGGAGCCATCTGTATTTTGGCATCTAGCGTGCATGTCGCAGTCTGACCCAAGGGCACATTCATCCACATCTACACAATGCACAAGGAATTAGTCTTAGCAGCTACAATCTAAGCCTGGGGGAAATTGTTGGCAAACACATGGTGATTAGATTTGTGCTTAGGGCAGGCCCCATTGATCAGCTGTCAAGCTGGATAAATTAGTATACAATTAAAATGTGCAAGTAGATAAGAGGTTTGACAGCTAATTATACTGTAGGTATGATTTGTGGTTGGGACTGTTGTCAGTTGGTACCTCAGTTTATTTATTTTTAATTCTGTACTCTCTTTGGTGTGGTTTCTTGTGACTTCCTGCTCTAAACCCAAAAACACTGAAATACCCCCCAAACAAATGTGACCCACAGTTTCATTGTGTGCTAAGATACAAATGAATGATGACCAGCAATTTAATGAGGCAGAAATATGCAGGGTTCATCTTGATTAAATAAATATTCAGACAATCTATAACTCCCAATATTGAATAGTCATACAGCAACCAGCTCCACAAAGTGTTCTTAGGCTGCCCTTCATGAAGAATATTATGTCAATGAATATGATTATTGCACACTGGACATTTGTCATCCCTGTGAAAGAAATGAGGCATGGTCTTTCTGTGTCCTACCCAGGCAGGCAGGGGGGTTTCCTTTCCAGGTTCCGCTATTGGCACACAGCATCTTGGACTCCCCCAACAGGTAGAAGCCGGAATTGCACTGGTATGTCACAGACCTGCCGGCGTGAAAATCGCTTCCAGAGTAAAGGCCAAACTCCAGGGGTGACGGAGGGCCACAGTTCACCCCTGCAAAAAATACAGAACAAAAATAAAATAAATAAAGAAAAATCAACATCGTCAGTGTCAATGCACTGGAGGAAAGGAGAGGAAGCTAGCACAGACATTTTTCTTCTCCTGTTTTACCTGATATAGTGCCTTACAGCAATGGGACATTTCACATTAAAAAAGTACAGATTTTTTAAAAATGTGAAATGCAAGTAAACTTGACTGGACTGGAATGGCTCCAGGTGGTATTGCCACAGTTCTTTAATAGTACTGTGGAAAGATTACATCTCCCCCTGAAATTTACATTGCACTCACGTGGGCCAGCAAAGACACAGCATAAGCCTCTTATCTGCAAGGCTTCTCTTTTACCAGAAACAAAACTATTTAAAATCTGTCCTATTCGGCTCATTTCAAATGCCTGTTGCTGCTTTATCTTGCCTTGCACTATGTACATTGACCTGTCATTAGTTTTGTACTCTTGCTGTGGCTTTTTGTATTTGTGTGCTGCTCGTCTTGTGCTTAACCGAACATTGTTAGTCTTTTGTCTGTGTCTATTGTCTGTTGTTGCTGTCCTGTCTGTCCTTTTTATTTACATTTTTTTTATTTTTAAACACCCCCCCCCCTTCTTCCCTCCCCAGGCCTCCTCAAGAGTTCTTTTGACTCTTGCCAGATCGTCATTGTAAATATAATTTTGATCTTAATTGACCTGCCTGGTAAAATAAAAGTTACATTTAAAAAAATAACGATCATATATTGGAGTAATCAGGTACTAGGTACAAGGTAAAGGAACTAATGGGACCTTTTAGTTTATACCTAGCCCTTTATCATTCCAAGGCTGGAGTGACTTTGGATGTTGTGTATGATCTGTATTTCTGCGGTGCTAGATCTGCATGCATGTTTTGGTTGGGGCTTCTGCTCCTGGGATGTGCATATTAAGAACGGTACATTTTCACTGAGAGCTTTTCGAGTTGCACTAAACACAGGAGCCTGTCAAGTAAATACACTCTGATGCCATGGGCCAACCTGAAACAGTACAGGCGTAAAAGTCAAAACTCTGAGTCAGTTCATCCTGAGATGCTTGTTAAATGGAAACCATTACAAACTTGATACACCCCTAAGCTAACGGCACTTCCTGTGCATTAATGACTTACTGTCACAGCGGGGCAGGGAGTGGCTCCACGCCCCCTTGTTGAGGCACTGCTGCACTGGCTCCCCCACCAGGTAGAAGCCGGGATTGCAGGACAGCTGCACCTGGGAGCCAGGACTGACCGCAGGGCTCAGGGGGCGCAGGTGAGGGACGGCGTTCTCCAGCAGGGGGCAGTCTGAAAGATCACAATCGCAATTTAGCCATTTTAGCAGATGATCTCAGCCAGCCGTGTCAAACTCCGGTCCTGGAGGTCCAAAGTGAGTGCAAGTGTTTGTGGTTTCCTTTCAATCAGCAGACAATTAAGGCCTTGAGAACAAGGTGTGTGGACTCTTTAGCCAATCAGTGACTTTAATGAATCAGTCATGCCGAAACACACTGAAAACCAACAGACCCTGCAGCCCTAAATAACTAGAGTTTGACACCCCTGGTCTAAGCTGAAACAAAAGAAGGTGCATTTAACATGGCTACGAAACCACCAACAGAGCTAGAGCTTAGTAAAGGTATAGTCAAATAAGTGGCATCGTAGAGACATGTACCACAAGAACTGTGCACCAAAAGGAGCAGGACAAACACAAAGCCATCGTTGCATATTATAATATTGTTTAAAAAGCCTGTCCACTGCTTCACATAAGTGCGCTCTCTAGTGATATCACAGTCCTGGCAGCATGTGAGGATGGGGTTAGTGACATTGTTGGCTTCTGAGTTCAATACAGTAATCCTCACTGTATGCTGCCTTCCCTGAACAATCACAGGTTAAGCTGAATTATGAGAGCGAAGGTATAATGACACGGCATGAATAAGCGCAGTTATGCAAAATGGCTCACCGGCACAGAAGATGCTGCTTGCTGTGGTCTTCACCCTCCCCATGAGGCCAGTGAGGAAGTCTGACCAGGCTAAAACGCTGCCTCTGGATAAATCCTTGGGGCAACTGGTGGCCAGCGCTTTGATCTACAGAAGAAGAGAGAGAAGATAATCTTTAACTTCTTCCCCACCATGTTCAGGTATGCACATGCAAACATACTTTCATACATGCATACAAACATGCCCGTACAAAAATGTGTGCGTACGCACGCACACACACACACACACACACATACATATGGGCCAAATATGCACACAAAAACACACAAATGCAAACACACAGACACACACATATGCACGCAAATCACATATACAGATAATATTTTAGTTTTGCTCACCATCTTTAGGGGGCTGAAGTGACATGCGTGTCTACCTAGGTTACTGACGCAGTGAGTTCTACTCTTATCATGTTTTTGCTTGTGAAAGTGTAAAAGATGGAGGATTGTGTTTTTGCTTGTGTAAGTGTAAAAGATGGAGGAATGCGTTTTTGCTTGTGTAAGTGTAAAAAATGGAGGAATGCGTTTTTGCTTGTGAAAGTGTAAAAGATGGAGGATTGTGTTTTTGCTTGTGAAAGTGTAAAAGATGGAGGATTGTGTTTTTGCTTGTGAAAGTGTAAAAGATGGAGGATTGTGTTTTTGCTTGTGAAAGTGTAAAAGATGGAGGATTGTGTTTTTGCTTGTGAAAGTGTAAAAGATGGAGGATTGTGTTTTTGCTTGTGTAAGTGTAAAAGATGGAGGAATGCGTTTTTGCTTGTGTAAGTGTAAAAAATGGAGGAATGCGTTTTTGCTTGTGAAAGTGTAAAAGATGGAGGATTGTGTTTTTGCTTGTGAAAGTGTAAAAGATGGAGGATTGTGTTTTTGCTTGTGAAAGTGTAAAAGATGGAGGATTGTGTTTATGCTTGTGAAAGTGTAAAAGATGGAGGATTGTGTTTTTGCTTGTGAAAGTGTAAAGAATGGAGGATTGTGTGTTTTAACAGCAGATTTACTTGCTGTGCTGTGAGAACGTGGTCCCAGATGTTGAGCTGGCTGATGGATCCCACAAAAGACTCCACGGGGTTGAACCCCTCACCCCTCTGGTCCTGATCTTGCCCCAGAACCAGCGCCCCTCCACCTACAAAGTAGGGGCAAAAAATTTTAGTAAGTAATTAACCATAACACCCCTCTCCACACCTCAGCACTGAGAACACACAAGTCCTTTCTTCTCAAAACCACGGATCAACAAATAATCCTGAAAGTAATACTTTCCAGGTATTAAGTATTTGTATTCATTAGAAAGCACTTGACAATTTGAATCCAGTCAAATTTACTAAGTGTGATTTTACATAAAAATAAAAAATTCCTGTGTCAGGGTTTTATATATAGGGGCCTTACTGTCTCCTCTATTGTGAATGGAACGGGCCTAGTGGTGTCGAGCTCCCTGACAGGAGATAAGCTGTTACAGAATGTTCAGTCTGAACGCAGCACTAAACCTGGGATAGTGGTGCCAACCGACAAGCCTTTCCCTCCGTCCGAGAGGCTGCCGTCGATGTAGACTTTCCAGTCCCCGTCCCTGCTCCTCCAGGACACGCCGATGTGGTGCCAGCGCCCGTTGTTGACCGCCGGGCAGTCCGTGATCCTCTCCTTCCCGTTCACATACACGACCCATCTGAGCAGACATGCGAGACCCGGAGATTACAGCCATCGTGTGTGTGTGTGCACCTCATAATCACCTGCGGGACTACACTAAACAACACAAGAGGGCCTCTTGCCGATAGGCAGGAGTGTTAGCAGACGCCTCAGAATTAAGCTCTACATGGTCTCACTAAATATACAGTGTTAACAGCACTGTCAGGCACATTCACTGGGTTCTACAGCAGTGCTGTAGTAACACAGTGCTGCATTATGGAAACTGCTTCATGCCTGCTAACGATAAGCCGTGTGCTGGAGCTGCGCCATGAAGGCGCATGCACAATTTGCTCTGAAAGTAGAACACAAGTCTGTCTTCAGCCCTAATAAACACTACAATATTTTGCCTAAGAGAATATAATCTGACTCTCCTCTGACTGAATTTTGTGCCCATTTCACTTTAGATAAATGACAGAGGAACTGCTAAAAACTTAAGAGGGACTGAAAACATAAAATGGCCGAGGAAATACTGAAGGCTCCCATGGGTGACAGGACAGAGGGGAGAAGTCAGAGGAACGACTCACCCATTGTAGTCCACCAGCAGGAAAGCATTGTCACTGCCCCCTTCCACTGCATAGGAGATGGGCGTGCCATAGTTGGTGGTGTCTGACGACTTCATCCAGAATGTGCAGGTGATCTCCTTGAGGGGGGGCATGACGCCATCCATCATGACGTAACCATGGATACCGGACACCTCAAAGTCCAGGTTGAAAGAGGAAGACATCTCTGAGGGGTTATAAACACACCAGCCAATGAAAAGACAGGGAAAGCTGGACCAACTGGCTTTGGAAAATATGTTTCTGTGAATCCTTTCTCAATTGTGCATTATGAGACAGTCTAAGTAATCAGCCTGAGTGAGACTGGACATAAGTGAATTCACCTTTACATTTCTCCTACACCCAGCTCAATGCAGCTCCTTTCAGAAAAAATACTTTTTTACCAAGTCCCGCTGTCCGAAGAGGGACTGGCCATTCAGACTCCACCCTGTATCTCTCTGTTGCTATGGCGTCAATACCTGTCTCACACCTGGTTCCGTTGAACCCAGGAGGGCACCTGCAGGTGAAAGAGGCCAGGCCATCCACACAGGTGGCTCTGTTCAGACAGGGGCTGGGGTCACATTCGTTCACATCCACCTCACACAGTCTGCCTGTGTATCCGCTGGGACACTGGCACCTGACCAAGGGTAATACACACAACACATTACACACACATACAAACACGTACAAAAACACACACACACACACACACACACAATAGGTATGCCTGTATACACATACATGCATACAAACATGCCCACACACACACACACACACACACATATATATAAAGCACACAAGACAAATACGCACATGCATGCACACAGACCAGATACTCGCACACAAATACACAAAACCATATACACAAACACCCCATACACGCAAACACCCCAAACACACATACACCCCATAAACACACTCAAGGTGAATGCTTACAAAAAATCATTGACGGCATCCAAGCAGGTGCCTCCATTCAGGCAGGGGGCACTATAGCACTCATTCACGTTGACCTCGCAGCTGTCCCCGGCAAAACCCTGAGCACAGGTGCAGGTGTACCCTCCTGCCAGGTCCCCGCACACCCCATTGTTCAGACAAGGGTTTGACAGACATTCATCAATCTCCAGTTCACAGAACACACCTTTTCCAAGAAAAAAACACTTTATTAGTAACATTGTGGCAAGTCTATAAGTCTCGTTTGGCTACTGATTTAATCAATCCGACATTGGATTATTACAAAAAGTGTGGAAAACTGAAAGTGAAAGATATTGAAAAAATGGCATAAGCATAAATCATGAAATAATAAAGCAAATACACTGTATAACACACCAAAATGTATAATTCAAAAATGCTTAAGATATCCAGTAGTGATCTAATTTGAGAAGAGATTAATATTGAAATATTAATATTAATGTATTGGGACTTTCAGACAACCATTTATTCTGCAGAAAAATCTACTGAATAGCAATTATAGTCCATTCACTGAGGCCACTATAACAGTCCAGCCATCTTAATCAGCATCACTGATCCGGAAAAAAGCAAACTCTCTGACCCCATCAACACAAGTGCAAATAAGAAGGCCAACTTCACCCGTGAAGCATGCACTGAGTGCAACTTCATCAGGCGTGCACTGCTGCCTCTCACCTGTGAAGCGTGCACTGCTTCCTCTCACCTGTGAAGCCATCCAGGCAGGTGCAGGTGAACTGGTTAACCTCGTCTACACAGACGCCGTCGTTCACACAGGGGCTGGAGCTGCACTCGTTCACCTCTGCTTCACACAGTGACCCTGAGAGAAGACCGCATTCTCCTGAGTACTGACACCAATGAGCACAGACACAGACCCATACACACACACACACACACACACACACACATTCCCCTCAGGACTGACACTAATGAGGACAGACACAGACCCATACACACACACACAAACACACACATTCCCCTCAGGACTGACACCAATAAGGACAGACACAGACCCATACACACACACACACATTCCCCTCAGGACTGACGCCATTGAGGACAGACACAGACCCACACACACACACACACACATTCCCCTCAGGACTGACACCATTGAGGACAGACACAGACCCATACACACACACTCCCTCAGTACTGACACCAATATGGACAAAGACAACCTCCTCAGCACTGACACGTACAAAAGAAAAGTCACAAACCCATCCGCACATATTCTCCTCAGCAAGGAGGGACAGACAGGCAGACAGACAGACATGCCTCAGGCAAACAGACAGACACGCCCCAGGCAGACTGCGAACATGAGCATAAGCAACACGGGACAAACACACGGCACAGCAGGAAGCATCCATCTTGCATGTGGCTCCTCTGGTTTATTACTCCTCATTACTGAGTGCAGCTGGGCACACCACCCAGCTGGAAACACCATCATACCTCAGCTATAATTAGAGTCAAATATACTTTACCTGCAACTGAGAGAGTTCAGCTTTAATTACCTCCACCGAGAGCTTATCAATGTCCCCATAAGGCCAAATGAGAGCGCACAGAGCGCTGTAACTATGCCATACCCACGTAGCCAGGCCGGCACTCGCACAGGAAATCCCCGATGCCATCCTTGCAGAACCCGCCGTTCTGGCACGGAATGGAGTCGCATTCATCAATGTCACTCTCGCACTTCGATCCTATGGGGGGGGCGTCAAACAACATGGTTACCAAAACTGACCAGCCCACTTTTAAACTTTTTACCATGAAGTGAATGTTTAGGAAACTGCAGGTCACAGGCATGGTGGAATATACAGGTAAACTACAGTAGACTTTACTGTACCTGTGAAGCCGGGTTGGCAGGTGCACAGGTAACCAGCCCCCACCTCCTCACAGGTCCCCCTGTTCTGACAGGGATTGAGGAAGCACTCGTGGAACACCTGCGGAGGAGCAGAGAAAGATGCTGCTGTTTACAAACAGCAGTTATACACTGGCAAGCAATGGGATTCTCTCTGTCTATTCTGGTGTGTGTAGTCCACTGACACTGGCCCTGTTCATAAATACAGTGCGCAAACTCAGAAATGATCAAGACAAAAAATATTTCACTGAAAATCAAAGCTGAATTGGAACTGGACCCTTTCTGCCTTCTCTCTTGGTTCATCAGTGCAAAGTGATCAATTCTAGCTCACACAAGCCACAGATGAAAGCTCAGCATCGCCCTCTAGAGCACAGATTCATTAATTACAGCCCTTTTACTCAGAGGCTTCTGAGCCCTCAGTGTGTTGTAGTGCTGGGCTAGAACAAAAGCCTGCACCCACACCGGTCCTTTTCAGATAAGACTGGAAACCCCTGAAGTATAGAAAAGTGACGGGGCAGGTGCTTGTTATCCCACCTGGCTGCTGGCCTGGTACTCTTCACGGACGACTTCTGGGGGGGTCGTCATGCTCTCCTCCTTGGGCAGGAAGCTGGAGCCAAAGCCTTAAAAGGGAAGCGTGTGTCATCTTCTGCAAGAATTGTCCTTTCATTTACAACTGCTAAAGAACTTTTCTCTTGGGGGAAACTCCAGGCGCATGCACACAAAATAAGGGTTTAGCATTAAGAGACTTCTGTCAGGACAACTCACGTATTCAAATTACATGCTTTAATGAATGTGCTGTATAATTATTTTGGTTTGCCGCTGAATGGATCTGCATTAGGTACTACTCTGGAGCATGGGCATCTCCCCCCGCTAAACAGGAGATGACCAGAAACCCCCCATACTAAAGCAGATCCAAACAACAGGTGGAAGCTGGGGTGGTGGAGGGTGATAGCAAATTATTTTAAACGCAGAAGCCGCGAAGCAAACAAAGAGCAGCGTAGCAGTGAGCAGCACAGCAAGGACTGATTCTTGGTTTAAAAAGGGCGCTCCATTAGAGGTGATTGGTGCATGTGATTGGTTGAGTATGAGATGCATGGTTGCTAGCCGACCAATGTTCAGCTACAGCAAGAGTTTTCTGACAGAACTTGCTATGCGCACTTCGTTCGCGATGCTCTTGTATGAATAAAAATGTTTAGGATGTGCTTTATTCACTTATTAATTAATTCAATTGTAGCCTGTGACACATTCATTATGTTCTGAGCAAAGGCTCATTCTTTTTTGATTGGCTAATGTGGACCTCACTGGAGCAATGCTGGATGGTGGTTGCCCCGGAGACGGTGGTGGTTCCATAGAAGGGGCAGGACAGGCAGAAGGAGCGCCCTTCCTCGGGTTGGTAGTAGTCTCGCGGGCAGGGGTAACAGGGCACCAGCCCCGACCGGGAGAAGTGTCCGGCAGAGCACGGGACTGCAGGGATATTACATCAGACCGTTACCGTCACAGCTAATTCTCTTTCACTTGGATCTCCTATGGGGCACTTGAATTGTGAAGTGCTTTCTGACAGCCCTGATGGTAAAAAATGTTTTGTACGGTCTAAACAATGCCTAATTTTGGGGGGGATTCCTGTTTAAACAGCTGCTCAGTTTCCCCTGGAGATGCTCCTGGTCCTTTTAACGGAAGACAACCGTTCCCTTATAGTTATTACAACAGAACTGGTTCTACACCACTTTTCTCTCGGTGAAACACTGTTAATAAAAGTAAACACTGTAAACGAAATCTGTGGATATTGGGTGGTTTGATGCTCATTGTGACTATGCTTATACACAGCTGGCCTTGCTAGGGGTTCCAGTTTTCCCTCTGTGGGCCCAAACCCTAATCCCTATTTACACCCCAGCACCCACCCCCCACATGTATACTCACCTCCACATTCTCCCATGTCCACCGCCCCTCTGTTGACTGTGGTGGTGTGCTCCGGGCAGGGCAGGCAGAGTTTGGACCCAAACCCAGGCTGGTACTGTCCCAGTGGGCAGGACTCACAGGTCTCCAGTCCTTTCACTGAGAAACTCCCGGGCTTGCACTGCCCTGGAGCAGGAAGGGCAGGGGATGTTCAGAGTGAGAGGCTATACAGCAGAGCTACCAGCTAACGGCACACATTTTACTACAGAGCTAACAGCTAAAAGCACACTTTTTTTTTACAACAGAGCACAGTTTACAGCAGAGCTAACAGCTAACAACACAGTCCTTACAACACAGCTAACAGTGCACACTTTACAACAGAGCTAAGAGCACACTCTTTGCAAAAGAGATATAACAGCTAACAGCAGAGACGTCAACAGTGTGCAAACACCTTGTGGACCATTGGACACAGTATGGTACCTGTGTGAGCTCTGTCAGTGGGACAGGTACGGTACCTTTACACTCGGCTTCACTGCGGGAGTGCAGGTAGACTGTGGAGAACCCATCTGGACACACCTTGCACTCCATTTGCCCCTCCAAGTCTTGGTAGGAGCCAATCCAGCAGCTCTCGCACATGCTGTACTCCAGGGAGTAGTACGTTCCAATTGGACATAAAACTGGAAGCCAGCCAGGATCTAATCAGTTAACCATGCTGTCTACTTTTCTACACAACTACATATGGAATACTGAATATGCCCATGTTACTAGAGAGAATAACTCGTGATGACACCACATTTAGCGCATTCAAAAATTTTAAAATTGATCTAAAAATCACCAATTGATCAAAACGCAGAACATTATTGTCATTTGCACTTGTAAGAAGTAAGAATGATGTAAAAAAAAAAGATGAGTGATGCTACAGAAACAGAAACTTGTGTAAAATGTCACGACTGTAATTTAATTAATATAAAATTTTTCA
The DNA here is from genome assembly GCA_022702515.1 of Ilyophis sp. 1 JC-2022. NCBI lineage: Eukaryota > Metazoa > Chordata > Actinopteri > Anguilliformes > Synaphobranchidae > Ilyophis > Ilyophis sp. 1 JC-2022. Next base: position 100,935,810 of record CM040404.1, on the reverse strand, counting down.
AATTTCAAATACATAAAGAGATAACATGGTGGTTTACTTTACTTTCTGGTGTTTTGTATGATATTGGTACATAGGAGCATTGCGGAAACACCACGGAACTATCAAATTGTATTTGTATCGTATGTATTTTCTTTAGGTTTGGAGAAATAGACAATTTAATTTTGCGGTCCCATTTTCAGGTCGTTTCTCGTATGATGTCATACGAGAAATGACCACTGCCCAGTTCACAGCCTTGTTACTGGTTTACACAGAGCATGATTGATTATCTATTATTGCAAGCTAACTTTACTGAATTTATTGTTAGGTTGCAAACCTTAGATAAAAGTTAGCAACATTTTAAAATGTTGACTGTTTCGATAACCAACTTGTAACCTAACAAGTATTCTACTAATAAACTATTATGTATAGTTTTTCCATTTTCTCACTCATCTTGCTTGAAATCACAGCTGTAACTAGCTAGCTCTTGCACATTAGCGAGCTAGATATGACAGGACCGACAGCAGTAATCTAGCTAGCTACAAGCATAACGTAGCTAATTCAAAGCAGTTGATCTTCGCCATCATGCCATGATAAAATTATTTCAGTCCTAATACCCGCAAAATAGCTAGATAGCTAGTCTAGCTAGCTGAATCAATCCTTCTCAGCACGCTATCAATAGCGTGGTCGACTGCAGTGGACTTTTGTCGAGACTGTTGCGGAAGACGCACCATCGTTGTGCTTTTATCGTACTTTTTTCAAAATTACACAAATTCGGGGATATAGCCTGTTAGGTAGCGTGTACCTTAACAATGTTTGGAGGTTAAAAGCTGGTGTGACATCTCACATTGCTTATATTAAGGACTTTGTAAACGCCTATACACTTTCTGGTAAATCCAGTCTCAAGGTAACTATGGTTACAAACAACAAATGTGTGTAAGGTGGGGGGAACGTCCTGTCAATCATATCTGACTGACAGTTCTCATTGATACTACAAAACAAGGTGAACTTGTAGAATGGGAAATTTGGGCATATAAAAAGGAGTTTTATAGTACTTAAAAATGACTGAATAACAACATTGATGGACACATTCACTTTAATATTACCTAAAGATAACTGGCATGTGTCACATTCAACCACCATGTTACCCCTTTAAGCACAGGATTAAAGTACACATGTTGCTATGTAAATTTCCATGAACAGCCGAGGCCAGCTCTCACCGCACATCCGTCCTTTCAGCATGGACCCAGGCCTGCAGAACAGAGAGGCCTTCCGGCTCTCCAGGGACTTTGGGTCGGCCACGATCATCTCTGACGACACGTGGAAGGTGGACAAGGGCTGCCTGCTCAACATCCTCTTCAGCCGATTGGTCAGCTGCTCCAGTGTCCGCAGCAGCCGCTTCTGATTGGCCACCTCTGCTGAGTCGTTCCTCGACAAGGGCAACGGGATGCTTGCTGGGAGAAAGGAAGAGGCTTACAGTACAGTCGGGGGGTTTTTCCTCAAATCAAACATTCATACAGGTGCCCAGAAACATGACTCTAAACAGGCACTGTCTGTATTTAAAGGACTGTGCACCTTGAGCACAGGCGTGGGCAATGAGGGCCATATGCCTTTCTGGATATTACACCAACTTCTGCCCTTTACTATTTATTAAATTAAATTTTTTTAAGTTAAATTTAAAGTTTCAGCTTTATTGGACAGCAAAGTGTATTCAGACAGGCAGTATAGACTATGTTAATTTAAAAAAATATGTACGCAATTACATGTAATATATTAATACTGTGTGTTGTGAATTACTAAAAAATGTTCCCTGTATTTTAGGAAAATGGTCGCATGGAAAAGGTTGCATGGCCAGATCCTAACTGCCAACTTCGCGGCTTGCAACAAGCATGTGAGTGATCTATAGACTACGCCACTGAGACACCACCCTTTACTATTTAAATAAATAACCCAATCATTTATCCAAATTTAGCCCAATCAGTGAACTGACATTGTACCACATTTCTTAATAAGCTCACGAACAAAGTATGTTCTTCCCAATATACAATGTGTTACTGTGGTCTAATCCATGGCAAACTGGTATTGGTGTATACTGTAGATAATCAGTATAATTCATCCTGAGGACCAGTATAACTGGTGGGAGAAAAACATGAACACACGCTGGCCTTCCATGAATGGAACTGCCCAGAGATCAAGTGGGTTTGACTTGCTTGTTACCTGTGATGTTGAAGAAGATCTGGATCTTCTGGTCCCGGGTAGGCCCGGTTGGCTTGCGGTGCCGTTTAGTCCTCAGTGGGTACGTCTTTTGGGTGGTGGCACCCTGCTGTTGTGGGGATGGTTGGCGGTCAGTGGCGAAGCCCACATCAAAATATGCATACTCCTGTCCGTCCTGGGGCCCCCAGTTACTGCCCCACCCTCCAGGACCTGGGGTGGCACAGAAAAGATACCCATAACCCTCCAGGATTCAGAGAACCCGACAGTGCAGTCAGATTAAACAGAACAGGACGAACCAGTCCGAGTTAGGTTACGCAATTAAGTACAGGCTTTAAGTGTTACCGATGGCGAATCCGTTTTCATAATCGTAGTTGTACTCGAGGCATTGACCCTGTGACATCATCTCCAGCTTGCAGGCGATGTCATCACCACTGCAGAATGTTGGAATCTTGAAATTGGGAATAAAAACAAGAAATAGCCAATTAAAAACAACAAAGGCTACAAGAAGACTACAATAGAAAAAAAAACTCTGAAGTTTGTAGGTGCACATCATCTAGGGACACACCAAGAAAGTCTGTCAAAACTGAATGTTGACAGTTAGACAGACACTCAATGCACCAAGGAGACACTGAAAGTAAACCTCACTGGCCATAGCATGACATGACTTCATGCCCCTTTTATCACTGTAGAGGAAGAACCAGACTGGATCATTATGCTCCTTTTCCACTGTAGGCCTGGAACCAGACTGGCACAGGTTTGAGCCAAGGTTGGCCGATAGGTGACAGGTGCTTTTCTATCTGCGACAGGTCTGGGTGTTTTTCCACTTTTCCACCAAGAAGCACATGGCCTCACACTGAATGCTGCCATCAGCCCAGATCAAGACTTTGTCTGCTGTCCAAGGTTGAGGTTTTCTGGAAAAACCTTGACACCCTACTACTTACAGTAGCTTGTGGTTATTCATTGTGATTAATGATGGGAGCCATGTTCCCCTTCTTTCTTCTGTGTTTACACTCTTCTTACAGTTTTTTAGGAAAGCCAGAAATGTAAGAGAGGCGAAGCTGACGTAGGTCAGAAAGCCCAAAAAACACTCTAAGCTTGAATCAAGTGAAGCAGTCTGGTTCGTTCTACTGTGTGTGTGTGTGTTTGTGTGTGTGTGTTCATGTGTGTGTGTTCATGTGTGTCCCATTTCCCTAAATCTTTCCAACAGGGGGTTAACAATAAATCTCCAAAATGTGGAAGTGTCTCACCATGCCACCCAGTGCGGTGTTGAAGTCCCCAGTGAAGGACTTGAGCAGATCCTGGTCATCGCAGCGGGAGGCTTTGAACAGCATTTCAAAAGGCTTGAAGCCCTGATTAGCGATGCGGTTCACTGGGAATTAAGACACAGGTGTGGCAGTTAAAACAGACCGGAGAAAGAAATGTTTTATTTTTTTTAATGAACTTGTACCATTAACTGTACGACTAAGATTATAAAATAAGAAGTATCGGTTACAGGGAGCATAAGTGCACAAGCTGTAGGAGTAACAAGACCCCAAAACCTCAAACCTATCATTAAAACAATATGATTTTGAAAATCTGAAAACATTTGGGTCTTGTAGCAGAACTGGCAACCTTGCAATCCAGCTCAAACAGAGAGGGAGAGAGAAAGAGAAAAAGAGGGGGAGGGGGAAACAGAAAGAGAGAGGGAGAGAAAGACAAAAAAAGGGGAAAAGGGAGCAAAAAAGAAAGAGAGATCAGAGAAGGAGAGGCAGAGAGGAAAGGAAAAAAAAGAAGAAACAGAAAGAGAGAGAAATAGAGAGAGAGCACATGAAAGAGTTCAACAACAAACATTGGCAGGTAAGGGACACATGAAGAACTTTAACCAACTGTCAAGATCGATGACGCATTTCCCAGTCCTGCCTGACCATGAGAAATTACAGATCCTTCTAGAACAGGAGGCAGACATGACAGAATTGGCAGTGCAATATATAACTGCCTGTCACAAAATGGCAGTATAGACTACGTTAATTTAAAAAATATGTACACAATTACATGTAATATATTAATACTGTGTGTTGTGAATTACTAAAAAATGTTCCTTGTATTTTAGGAAAATGGAGCACAATATTACTCTTTTTTGGTTTTGTGTGTTTTTGTTTTTTTTGACAGAAAGAAGACAGGGAGTGGGGTGAACTCATGTCCTAAAATGCTTTGGCAGCACATGCTATTGGATAATCTGTGTCATACCAATAACGAAAAAATACTTTCAGAGAGAGTGAGAGAGAGATGGATAAAGACAGACAGACGAATTGCCAAGAAGAGACATGAAGTGAATGTGACACAGACGAACGCCTGCACACATACACCACACACGTGTGTGCACACATGTTCGCACACGCACACACGCACACATGCACACGTACACGCAGACACTCACAGTCCTGGGCATTACTCACAGGAGCAGTCTGGCAGGTCTGATGAGTATGGTGGGTTCCACAAGCCATTGTTGGCACAGAAGTAGCTATGGACAGACTCGTGGGTGAAGCTGTATCCATCCTTACAGTACAGGGTGCAGTTGACACCGTTGTCCTCCTCCGTGCAGGAGAATTCCCCATTCACAGGGTCAAAGGGCTGCTCGCACGTGGACCCTGCAGGGCACAGAGAAGCAGCACCAATACTGAAGCTTTTAAAACCAGAATCCCATTCTGCTCAAGCACAGCAGGAGTCCCTAAGGGAAATTTTATATATTTCAATATCTGACAAACTTGGCAATATTTTGTTTATATCTTCCAAAATATTGTGAATTGTTATGATATATTAATAACATATCAAAAAACAGAGCATGCCAGGAGTAAGAAAAGTGTTTCTTTTCCAGGGTTTTAATGAATGCATTGACAAGTTACAGTAGATATCAGAGTACATCTGCGGTATTAACCAGCCAGTGTGAAGTGGTGTGATGACAGTGTGGACAGAGTACATGAGGAAAAAAACTTGAAAGCACTAGGAAAATTATTCTGACTAACATCCTTAGGCCAAGGTTTTTATGCAAAGTGCATTTTTTCCCCTCCACAGATCACTAAAAGAAGTTACATTTACAATTCAGGTTTCTCTGCACAATAACCAATGAGGGTGTTGCACCTTGTACAATGATGTGCAGGTCACAGGTACGGTTGTTTCCGGTAGGGTCAGTGGCAGTGTACCGCACCAATGTCTCTCCAGTTGGGAACACAGACCCCACGGAGTGGGTACTGTTGATTTTCAGAGGGCCCCCTGAAAAATGTCCCGGAAAAATGGAAAGACAAAAGACTCAGCATGTTACGCTAACAGTAACTATTTGTTTTAAAAAACCCTGAGAAGGGTGACTCGGTGTCATGGTTCTTGGGTTTTTATTTTATTTTCCGTTGCAGTTCTCGTCCTGATTGAGAATCTATCAGATTTTTTCCACGTTCCGTTCCGGGCTTTGCTTTTCCTCATCATTGTTTTCACCTGTGCCTCTACCTGCAGGGTATTTAAGTTCCTCACTTCCGCTTCCCCGGTGCTTCTTTGTCATTTGACATTGCATTGAGCCAGGTATAGCCAGGTACTAGCGACCTTGTGATATTAAACACTGTTTATGTTCACGGGGGACTTGCTATTAGCTTTTAGTTCAGGTATAGGTATTATTCCTCCTGTTAGTGTTCTGTGCTATTTATTTTATTCTTTGCTATTCTCTCTGAGACAGTTTTCTTTGTTTGTTTCGTTTGTTTTACACTCTTCCGGCCGTCCGAACTTATATGCCGAAGTTTCCAGTTTTCCCCATTTATTTTGTTATTGGTCCTCACTACGTAGCCTGTAAGAGCGCTGTTCACGTGCTCATTATCAGCCGCAATGTCAGCGGTTTTAATCCAGCCGCGCGAGCTTTGTCACGTCTCCTATTCTTCCTGTCGCTCTACACTGTGCTGTCCAATAAAGCTGAAAAGCCATAAAAATATAATCCTGAGAAATCACAATTTTTCTTGCACCAATTCATTCCGTGTTCATTAAGAGGTATATTTACTTTTTTAAATTTTATTTTAAACCTAAAAATAAAACTTACCCTGGTTGAAAATATAAATGCCATTTTTACTTGGACAAGAAACATGGTCCAAATGAACAGTACCGAATGGTCTTATAGTAAGGAATATAACGACATTAGTGCTTTCAGTGCGGCCTCTGACTCAGACGGGTAAGATCCTGGTCCTGAAGGCAATAGTCCTACCCATTCTTCTCTATGTGGGGAGGGTGTTTCCCCCAGACAAGGCCACTAGCAAATTAATTGCTAGAATGGCCTTTCGCTTTGTCTGGGGGAGTAATATGGAAAAATTAAAAAGAACCACCCTCCTCAAAGAGGAGAGGAATGGGGGCAGGGGGGTTCCAGACATAGTTAATATCATTTTGGTGCAGGGTCTGGCCACACTGGTCCAGAATACTAGGAAGGTTGAGAAGGCCTCTGGTACCTTTGCTAGGTACTATGCCACTCCCTTCCTCAGGACGATGGGCCTGTGTGTGCTGGACCTGACCATACCCTATAGCTGGGACCCCCCACATGTATATCGAGCCTTGAGGGACTTTGCCTTTAGAACGGGATTGCCCAGGGCCGGGCTGACCTCGTGGAGTTATAAAATCATCATGGCTCATTTACGATCTTCTGAGACCATGACACTCCCGAGGGGCAACACGGCCCTGGACCCGTCTATAATCTGGGCAAATGTCTTGAATAAATGTATCACAAACAAACAGAAAGACATTGCCTGGATGTCTGCTCATATGTGTCTCCCCACCAGGGTCTTTATGTATAGGCGGCACTTAGCCCTGACCGAGCGCTGCCCCCACGGATGCACTGACTCAGAACACGTGTACCATCTGTTCTGGGAGTGCTCCGTGGCCAGACGGGTCTGGGGCCTTGTTGTTTCCTCTGTCTCCCATAACAGGTTGCTGCCCAGATCCTCCCTGACTGCTGAGAGTGTCCTCTACGGGCCTAGAGGAGGATGCAGAACACCTGAGCTCCAGCGTCAGTGGAGGATCGTAAACACTGTCAAGCAGGTCCTGTGGGAGGCGAGGAACATCAAGGTCTACCAAAAGACAACTGTGGACCTTGTCACTCTCAGGAGGAGGACACAAAACCTCCTCCAGGACGGCGTTATGGTGGACTTTGCGCAAAACCAGCGTCTGGCCAGAGAGAAATGGGGGGTGGACCACTGGAAAGAACTTGTTATATAGTCCACCCCCCCCCCACCACACACGGAAGAGAGCGAGAGAGAGACATTGAACATTTTGACCCACCCGACACAGCCCGGGCACTCATGTGCCTTTCTGCAGCACTTCATTGTCCGCGTGAACACTGCTTGTTTTTTTTTCCTCCTGATGGAGGTTTTTTTCTTTCTATTTCTTACTGTCTTGTAAATATTGTCATTTCTGTGGTGTCTTTAGTGTATTGAATGTTTTTTTAAATGGGGAAATTTCCCCCTAACTACTGTGAATTAATGTGATTTTATGAATTGAATGTGAAGTGCATGGATTGAAAATGTATATGAGTGTATATGTACTTATTGGAAAGAAATTTTTAAAAACCAATAAAGAAAATTAGTGCTTTCAGAATAAAAAAAAAGATGTAAAATTCCAACATAATATTTGTTTAATATCATAGTATTTGTTTTGTTTGGTTCTTTATGTATAAAATAAAAATTAAAAACAATTTTGATTTAGATTACATTATAGTCATTTAGCAGGATCTTTTAAAACCCGCATTCATATTTAATAACAATAATATCATTGTGAAGGAAAACTAGAGAAGCTTTTTTTAGACCACATGCCTCTGTGTCCTTTAAAGGCTGAGAAAGTAGAAGATCAAGAAGCAAAAGATTTATTTCTCGTCCCAATACAGGAAATTTTCTCAAGTTTTATCCAAATCCCTTTACCATTTACCATTATCCTTTTCACAGAAAAACATACATACATTTACCTGAACTCCCCTTCACCTGAGGTAATCGGAGGAAATCCTCTTCACTGCAGAGGTGATTACAGTAAATCCAGAGGTAATTTAATAGGAGTATATATCCAGTATTATTGGCAAATTCCCAGAAACCCAAGATAATCCACTTGAATTAGATGTAGTGTCAGTATTTTCCCTGAGAGGGCAGCTCTGAGCCACTGTCCCATACATAGGTATGACGCACTCCAGCAAACCATAAAAACTTATAATAAACTCAGACGTGTTGACACATGAAAATGGGCAGTCTGGTCGGCACATGGCACCATAATCATATCTGGGCAGTTCTATGTAATTGCTACCCTGTGCGTTCCCGCCTCCCGAGCCCAGAGAATGGATATGCACATGTTATATTACATCCAATTCAGACAGTACCACAGAGGGGGAAAGTACGATATTCAAAAATATTCCAAACTAGCTGACACATGTCTGGCAGTGCTGTGCCGGTGTCATCCAGTCTCTTAAACATAACAGATCATTAAGTGCGGCCGAGGAAAACAAAACATTGAAGTTTCGGTAACGCTCGGTGACGTTATCACGGTTTGGCACCATATTCATAGAACACTAGCCTAAACACCAATGCACTCTCCCTTATTAGATTTGTTGTTTTAATATGTCAAAAGCGATGGCTGGCGATGGTCAAGCGGCTGCAGACACTCAGGTTTGAGTAGACAGCACCTGACACCACAGCTGCCTTATGTCCACCTCAGCTGATCACCCTGTGATTTGTGTTGAATCCATCATCACTCTTTTGATTGTGTGGGCCAGCCGATTCTGTTTAGAAGCACCAGCGTTCATTATGCTCCCAACTCTCATAACACATTCTAACAGCAGACCTTTTGCCCCCATTACATAATTTATTCCATTTATTCCTTTCTGTGTGAAACCACAGCTCAATTTTTGGACATTTTTAAACCACATTTTTATGCATTATACATCTTTTATCTCTATGACGCTCCTGTGATATCAGGTGGGCGAATACCTGGCCACTGAAGCCTTCCCTCTGTTTGAGAGATAGATAGACAGACAGACAGACACAGACAGCGATAGATAGAGATGCGTAGATAGATAGACAGAGATAGACAGATAGACAGACAGACAGACAAATAGATCTCTGCAAAGGATCTCGAAGAGTGGATACCTGAATTGTCTGAAAACTGCGGCACCTCCCACACAACAACAGTTTCTGTCTCTGTAGTTTGGATAGGGGGCGGGGATCTGCACCTGTCAATCACAGGGGGCTCCATATCTAGGAGAGAATCCTCACAGTTCTTAGAAACTCACAATCCCTGGATAATGAACACAGTGAATGTGCAAAACGGTTGACACATTGCTCAACTGTGGCATATTTACACATACTGTATCATTACTGTGTCATTTTTAGCTTCATTAAGTGGTTAAAGATGTACAACTGTAACATTGGTGTCTAGAACACAAAGATTTGTACTGACTTATGACAAGAATATTTTTGTATAGAATATATTTCAGCTTATGTTACAATCACTCATAAATAACAACATATCACGCAGACTCGTTGTCACGGTAACGTAAAGAACACATTACCCACCCACCTATGACCCTGACTGTGAAGGAGCAATTAGCCCTGTTTCCTGAACGGTCGGTTGCCATGTACGTGATCCGCTCCTCTCCGATGGGAAACATTTGAGGAGGGGTGAAGATGGGAGTCACCTGAACCGCTACCTGCGTGGAAAAGGCACAGAAAGAAAGACCAGTAGGTCTAAAAATACCATGAAGATCCAAGACCTTAGATGCATGGTCCAGGGATGCTGTTTGTGTTACATATGGACGGGTGCCATTTGCTTATTTCTGTCCTTTCCGGTTTGCATGTATTCATCAGGAAGAGAAAATGGTGCAGCCATACTAAAGCTCACCTCCTCCCCAGAGTTGTCCCGGGCCCTGGGCTCATCCCAGCTGATGTTGGCCGAGCCGCGGTGCTCCACCGTCTCCGCCACGACGTCCCTGGGGCAGACGATCCAAGGAGGCTCAGAGTCTGGAGTTCACAAGAAAAATATGGGGTCCCCCCCCCGTGGAAATTTCCAGAAAGTGAGGAATTACACTCTGAAACAAACCCAGGAGGAATAGCTGCCTGAGTTCCTTATTATATTCAAGGCGTGTCTCTGTGACTCACCCATGGGCTCATCCTTCTCCTTATATCGGACATCCCAGGATCACATGTTATCAATTACTGCATAATGCACATTTCCTATGATCCCCTGTTATCAATTACTGCTTCATGCACATTTCCCATAAATCTATGTTATCAATTACTGCATCATGCACATTTCCCATAATCCTCTGTTATCAATTACTGCATCATGCACATTTCCCACGATCTTGTTATTAATTACTCCATAATGCAGACTTCTCATGATTCTGTGTTATCAAGTACTCCATAATGCAGACTTCTCATGATTCTGTGTTATCAAGTACGGCATCATGCACATTTCCCATGATTCTGTGTTATGAATTACTGCATCATGCACATTTCCCATAATCCTCTGTTATCAATTACTGCATCATGCACATTTCCCATAATCCTCTGTGACATCCATTACTGCATCATGCACATTTCCCATAATCCTCTGTGACATCCATTACTGCATCATGCACATTTCCCATAATCCTCTGTTATCAATTACTGCATCATGCACATTTCCCATAATCCTTTGTGACATCCATTACTGCATCATGCACATTTCCCATAATCCTCTGTGACATCCATTACTGTATCATGCACATTTGTCATAATCCTCTGTTATCAATTACTGCATCATGCACATTTCCCATAATCCTTTGTGACATCCATTACTGCATCATGCACATTTCCCATAATCCTCTGTGACATCCATTACTGCATCATGCACATTTCCCATAATCCTCTGTGACATCCATTACTGCATCATGCACATTTCCCATAATCCTCTGTGACATCTATTACTGCATTATGCACATTTCCCATAATCCTCTGTGACATCCATTACTGCATCATGCACATTTCCCATAATCCTCTGTGACATCCATTACGGCATCATGCACATTTCCCATAATCCTCTGTGACATCCATTACTGCATCATGCACATTTCCCATAATCCTCTGTGACATCCATTACTGCATTATGCAGTCAATGTTACAGTTTAAGATTTTGTTCCATTTCTTAACATTGCCCGGACAACCGCCCCCGAGGCGATCCTCTCAACGTGGAACACCAGCTGTACAGGATCTCAGCCATTCGAACAGGATATTACCCATCCACTGAAATATCTATCGCCATTAAAACAAGGCTTTTTTGTGCTTTTGTAATCTTTTGTCCTTATTAGCTGGAAATATTTAATTGTTAAGGGGTTATGAATGCTGTTGACCATTTGTACTTTTCCATCATTAAACGAGGCGAGCGTGAGGATAGTTGGGTCCATCTCCTCCCAGGGGCGAAAATAATTCATGGAGTCATGGACATAAACCCAGCACCCTAACCTAGTGCAGACAGAGTGTGACGGCTCTCTGAGCTTCCTCATTTTACCTGAGCACCTGCAGTAACACCTGTTACAACTGATCCAATCCCAGGGTGAAGCAGGTGAGTTCCAATTTCTGATACACGGATGTTACCATAATAGTGGCATATAAAAATAGAAAAATGTGTACAGAAATGTGCAATAACTAATAATTGGTAAATAAAGATATGTAAACTTGCCTATGCTCCAGCAGATAAAATGCACAGAATAAGTTTACCTGTGCAGGTAGCTTTGTGCACGTTGGTGCTCCAGTCTCCCGAGGGAAGACACCGCACCTCCAGGTCTCCAAGGAGCCTGTAGCCTTGGCGACAGGCCAGCTGGCACACTGAGCCAGCCTTCACTTCCTTCTCTCCACAGGTAGGGGGCGACAGCAGTACATTTTTAAGAGTCATCATCGGAGGACAGTGGATCTCTGAAAAGAGTGAAGAGGAACGGCCTGGTCAAAGTCTTACAAGAAACTGCGTGCACGTACCACCTTGTTCAGGCACAGAGTAAGAAAAGACAGAACTATGTACAAAATAATTGTACTCTTTTTAAGGATAATGGGATCTCTTTACTTTAGGGGTGTCTAATATTATCTGAAAACATCCGAAGTGTATGCAGGTTTTTTTGATTTGAACTAATCATAGTCTTCCCTCAAGACCGTGATAAGTAGAATCAGGAGTCTTATTTCTGGGCTAAAACCCTTTTCAGATAAGATTGGACACCCCTGTTCGAGAAAAAATGTAAGGTAAATGAGTAAGTCTAAACAACCTGTAGACTTCTTAAAATGAAGAAGCCATTAGGTTATTAATGAAAGCATTCATTTCTGCAGACTAAAGTTTTATCTTATCCTACTAGTTCAAACTGTGATTGACTTTCCAGTCAGATCAATCATAAGTTTCTGAATCTCTCTGTTTATTGGACTGTACTTGAGGTATAGAGGATCAAAACCAAAGCTGATTCTAAGAGTGGTTCTATTTCACCCAAAACCTTTAATAAATGTTTTCATATGCGCTGGTCAAAATATTATGCCCAAAACCCACTGCAGGTCCAAGAGTAGCAACGATTCCAGACAAATCCAGACTTTTGCACAAACAGAAAGCAAGTGAGTTCCAAAGCAAGGAGATTCCAGGCGATAAACAGCTAGAAAGGGCTTCTTCTGAAGAGTGAGCAGACGTCTGAAACTTTTAAATAGAGGCCAGTGACTCAAGTCCAACAAAGTGGCCGGAGGTTTGTGGGTAAATACTTTCTACTGCCCTTTCCTCTTTCATGTGGGTGTGCGTGCTTGTGTGTGTGTTTGTGGTGTGTATGTATGAGAGCGTGTGTATGTGAGTGTGTGTGTGTGTGTGTGTGAGAGAGAGAGAGAGAGGGAAAGAGAGAGCAACAAAGAGAGTAAGTGGGAAACACTTTGTATGTGAGTGTGTGTGTCAGTGCGTGTGTGTGTGTGTGTGTGTGTGTTTGAGTGTGTATGTGTGTGTGTGTTTGAGTGTGTGTGTGCATGTGTGTGAGTGTGTGTGTGAGTGTGCGTGTGTGTGCATATGTGCGAGTGTGTGTGTGCGTACGTGCAAGTGCGCGTGTGTGTGTGCGTGCATGTGTGTGTACGTGCGTGCCTGCGTGTGTGTGTGCATGCGTGCGTGCATGCGTGCGTGCGTGCATGTATGCTCATGCCCTTCACACCCCTTGGCCCTCCTTGACCTATCGTGTTCTCCCTGTGTGTCTGACAGATACAGACGCAATGACTTGCTGTTATGAGAGAGAAGCTATAACTCTTTCTATGGAGTGATTTACTGCCACTCTACTCAAATTCAGACCATATGTTCAGTAACTGCTGTACTTTTGCATGTCTGGAGCTATGGAATTAATTCAGTAAGGTTCTCTAACCTTTGACATAAAGCACACCACAGGTTGTTACTTTGACAAAAGCTCAAAAAATTAGGTGGGGGTGAGAATGGGGTTCAGGGTGCAGCAAAGACCCGGGGAGAAGGTGTATTTAGGACTGGGGGTTTGAGAAGGGTGAGTGGGGTTTAGGGGAGTGTGTGGTTTTGGGTGATTGTGGCTTGGGGTGAGTGGGGTTTGGGGTGAGTGTGGATTGGGGTGAGTGGAGTTTGGGCTGAATGTGATTTGGGGTGAGTGTGGATTGGGATTAGTGTGATTTGGGGTGAGTGGCATTTGAGATGAGAGTGGTTTGGGGGTGAGTGTGATTTGGGGTAAGAGTGGTTTGGGGTGAGTGTGGATTGGGGTGAGAGTGGTTTGGGCTGAATGTGATTTGGGGTGAGTGTGGATTGGGGTAAGTGGGGTTTGAGGTGAGTGTGGTTTGGGGTGAATGTGATTTGGGATGAGAGTGGTTTGGGGTGAATGTGATTTGGGGTGAATGTAATTTGGGGTGAGTGTGGATTGGGGTAAGTGGCGTTTGGGGTGAGTGGGGTTTGGTGTGAGTGGGGTTTGGGGTGAGTGTGGATTGGGGTAAGTGGCGTTTGGGGTGAGTGGGGTTTGGTGTGAGTGGGGTTTGGGGTGAGTGTGGATTGAGGTGAGTGATTTGGGGTGAGAGTGGTTTGGGGTAAGTGGAGGGTGCAGCAGGCTTACCCACACACCGAGGTTGGGTCCCGCTCCACTGAGTGTTGGCCTGGCAGGTGAGCCGGGCACTGCCCTCCAGCTTGTACCCCTCGGCACAGCGCACCTCGCACCTCGTCCTGTAGGAGGCGCTGCCTTCCGTGCAGTTTATGCGCCCGTGCCGGGGTGGAGAGAGCGGGGGACACATGCGGACTGTAGCAGTGACACAAAGGGGACGGAACATACGTGTTTAAGATTAATGGATGGGCACACGCGTGTGGTACAGATCTGAATGGATGGCAAAAGATATAATCGCTGAAGGAAATATAAAAAACAATCTGATGTATTACAACTGAAATTAATGTTTTTCTCCTCAGAAATAGATTTAAGGGAGAGTAAAACCACAATAAAAAGAGAAAGACAGAAAGAAAGAGAGAGAGAGAGAGACTGATCTGAGGAAGGCCATGCCACTTGTGCACAGCTGCCTGTGTGAGAGAAAGGAAAGGGGAAGAGCGAATACAAGTAGGACCTATAATTTATTTAAAAATAAAACTCAAAAATATCCCTGCTCTATGGCTGAGCCTTGTTAGCCTGTGGTCTGTACGAGCAAAATTCAGATTTTCGGTCCCCCCCCTTTTTTGTATGGGAGGTCCGTAGTGGCAGTGACGCAGAGCGGGGGAAGTGGGGGGGGGGTGCGGGTGAAGGGTGTCCCGGGCTGAGTGAGGCACACGGATCATGGTGTTCACCAGCCGCTGGCACAAAGCAGCGGTTACGCAGTAGTTGTTAGTTGTTTACATCAGGTTCAGTCTAAACACATATGAAAGCAATATACTGAGCCGGTGTGTACAGACAAAGAAAGTGAAATTTGTGTTTGATTTAACAGGCCTTTCAACAACCGTGCACTCAAAGGGGAAATAAAAACAACCAACAAGCCGTCGTACCACATAAATGTTTATGTGGGCACAAAAGAACTGCAGAAACATCTGAAGAGACTACAGATCTGGAGCACTTTGAACAGCTTCCCGAGGTCCATGTGGTTTATAAAGATCATGCTGTGATCAAATTACACTGCATGTACAGGCAAGCTAAAGTTAGCTTTAATGAGTACTTAAAGTTATTCCCTGGAAAAAGATCAGTGGATTACCTTATAATTGTCATCAAACATGTGTCTGTATTTATATAAATCGGTATTTAAAAATGAAAGGAAAGTATATGGGGGCAATTCCATTAGGACCAAACATCTTTTTAACATCACCTGGCTGGATCATGTGTAGATTTTTAAAGCACTCATCAACTATTTATAATGCAAAGCAGCCAATATGACACAAGTCAGTCTGGCTGACTGATTGATTAAGTGATTCCATACTGTTCCAGCATAATTTACAGCTAAATCTAGTCCCACCCCCCAATTCCCATAGAGATCCATTCAAATGCAGAAAGGTTATAGTATTGCTTGTAGGAGTACCAAACATCAGGAAGTCATGGCATGCAAAAGATATGCCACCAAATATTTAAAAAAAGATAACTTTATTCTACATTATGTTAAACTGCCCAATATTTTTGATGCCTGAAAATGAGGGGGGACTATGTACAAAAGGTTCTAGAATTTCTAAACGGTTCATCCAATATGGATGAAAATACCCTCAAATTATAGCTGACAGTCTGCACTTACACCTCATTGTCATTGTATCCTTTCAAACTCAAAGTGCTAGAGTGCAGAACCAAAATAACAAAAAATGTGTCATTGTCCAATGAATTATGGTGCTCACTGTATGTGTGTATGGTATATACACGCTCATGCATATGCATACGCAGACCCACTCACACGTCTCTCACCTCTGCAGCTCGGCTCTGAGCCTGACCAATCGCCATGGGGCTGGCACAGGCGTATACTGCTGCCCACCAAGTCGAACCCGGGCTTACAGCGAATCCCACAGGCAGCATTGAAGTGGTTGTTGCACACATTCTGGATGAAGAAGCCATTTTCTGGCGGGTAAATCTCTGGGCAGTGAACCACTTGAAATGAAGAAACCCAAAAAGAGATTAGTACAATCTATCACACACACACACACACGATCACACAATGTGAGCACTGAGGCTGATCTGTCTGACAGATGCCTCTGATTGTGTGGAAGTTCTTCTGATTGAAAAATGAATGTTCCTGGAAGTGTGCATGAAGGCGTAAAATTACAGCTTGTTGAAATACAACAAATCCAATATCCCCAGGGATCACAGGGTTAGGGCTAGGGTAAACTATGCAGCTTGTGATCCATCATACATTCCCACTCTGCTGCTTCTCTTGTATTATGGCCAGTCTTTTGTTCATCCCACAGAAAGAAAGAACTGCAGGAGAGGATAATTCCCATGTAGTTTCTCCCTTGGCCAGTGCAAGTATTATTACACTGGGAAGCTGATGCACTTCCAAGTGCAAGCATAATTAATGTTCTACATAAAACATAGGTTATATCCTATTGCAACAGGGATAATATCAATACAATCCTATAATGGAGTCTTTCAATTATAGCAATGAATAAACTTGGAAATACAGCAAAGCAGAGGTATAGAAACTGTCTGGATTACACAGTATGTTTTTCTGACTTGTGCATGTGTGTAAGTGTGTGTACTTGCTTGTGTGTGTACGTGTGTGTGTAAAGGTTCTGCGGTCTGGTCATACCCTCGCAGGTCTTGCCCACAGGGCTGTACCCAGGTTTGCAGACACAGTCGTTGTTGGAGGTGCTTCCAGGCTGGGAGGTGTGGTGTTCATCAGGGCAGGGGATACAGGTGCCCAGCCCTCCGGGTGACCCCTCTGGCTTATACGTACCAGGAGGACAGGCTGGGCAAACAAGACAAACAGCCACAGTTATTCATAATGATCAATTTTACAGCGGCTTGTAGGAATCATCCACATCGAAATGCACAGGATAATATACAAAAATACAGACCAGACAAACACATACATACATACATACAAATATGCACACACACATCCATGTGCGTGCGCACACACACAAACATATGCACACACACACACACATTCATGTGCATGCGCACACACACACACACACACACACACACACGCACACATACATACAAACACATACACACATACCCGCACACACACGCACTCACACACAAACACACACACACACGCACACAAACACACACACACCGAATAAACACATATGCTCTCTCAGCTCCTCTGGGCTTCATGAGCTGGTGGGAAGCTGTCTGTCTCTGTGTCTGAGGGCCCATAATGCACTCAACTCCACAACCGCAAGTACCCCCACATGCAAGTCTCACCCTCCCTCTCTCTCAGTATTTCATGTCTCCTCGTCTTCTTCTCTTTCCCTCTTTCCCTCCCTCCCTCTCTCTCTCTCTCTCTTTTACCCCCTCATTTCTCTCTCCCCTAGCTGGCACATACACCCCCGACGGAACACCTCCAACCAATAAAACATCCCTGCAAAATGCTCCAGCCGTTCACTGAGGTATGATTTATTCAGTGAAATAACATTAAAAGCTCTTTGCTGCATCATAAAAGAAGGTTTACAGAACATAAATCCATAACCCAACTCCCTGTGAAGGTGTGAGTGGATGAAGAACGAGGCGCTCAGTCCGCCGCGTTACATTATGGGGTATTAACAGACTCGCGCGTCTGATCACTTTAATCACCCATCGCTCACCATTTCCTCCCCTACCTCAGGGCTCCCAGAGTGCGACTTTCAAAAGCAGCAGAAAAGTCAAACCTGTGTCTTTCACACTCCTGTTCTTTATGGAGGTGAGCCCATGCCAAAAGTACTGTGGCTAAATGCCAAGATACACTCATTTCCTCCCCAAACACAGGAAGGTCAGCCAATAGCAGTCACCCTTCTATAAAAAAAAACCCAGTAAAAACCTGGACTTAAAAATAGCCTTTTACCACATCAAATGAGGAACAGCCATATAGGTTTACTTTTTTATGTAAATTATATATGTGAAAAACTGATAAATAAAGCCATTAAAACAGCTCATTCATTTCTGAAAACTGTGAGAAGTTGCAAAATCACAGATTTCCTGCAAATACTGTATGTTCTCTTTGTCTTTGAAGGCTTAATTCAAAGTTGACAAAACGCCCAGTTATATTACATGAATACTATTTCACTAGCAGCATAACAGTTGAAATGCTGTATTAAATTAAATTTTCATTCCTGGAAAACTTCTTCCTTTTTTTGTAGCTGGCACTGCCTCAGTAAACGGCCCAAAATCTTCACTCTGGGACAGAGCTGACAAGAAATGTTTCTACCGTTGAGTTTAACACGCTCGGCACTCCACGCTGAGAGACTGGAGCTATTTCATTTGGCTGGAAGGGAGAAAGAAGACGAAAACTTTGAGTCAAAAACATCTTTAGAAGAGGGCTAAAATTGCATTTTAAAAAAGATTCCAATTTCCGGTGTGGTGTGAATGAACCAACAGAGAATGCACAAAGGACGTTTCATGCCATAAACGTACATATCACATCACAGTTTGCCAAAAAACAAAGCTCTGGATAAAGCCACAAAGCCACAAAGCTACAGTATGCACGTCACTTATCGGGATGCAAAGGTCAAAATTAAACACAGCCACTGAGTACAATCATGTCCTAATAATATAACGGCAAATTATGCAACCAACTGATTTAAAGCGGAGAAGAACTGAGAGCAGTCCGGCAACCGACCGTGCTCACACTCGACTCGAAGCGGTTGAGGAAGAACTGCACTTTCTCACAATACGTGACAAATAATACATCCATCAATATAAGGGAGAATGCCTGTCCCAGCGAATCGCTTCATTCATCTCAAATGTCCCAAATATTTTAAAAAATTTATTAAAAGAAACTCTATCCCCCTGCATTTTGCTGGCAGTGAGGGACACAGCTGTATGTCATAGACTCAGGGGCAGTGACCACTGAGGCAAACACCAAAATAATTATTGAAAAGAAAAGGAAATGGGTGACATATTTATTTGATGCGTGAGATTTTTTGCCAGTAGTGCATGGTTGGGTTCAAATGAGTATGTGTTTGTATTTGTGTGTACGTGTGTGTGGTTGAGAAAGAGAGAGAGAGTTTATAAAGTAAGGAAGCTTTAAACAGCGTCCTCCCTGTAATCTTGTCTTCCATGTCTTCTGAAGTGATTTAGAGATTATCATTATCATGATTTATAGAATTTCTACTGTGCTTTAAAAGCAAACGGTTGAATGGCCACATATCTGTGAAATGTCACAAAGCAAAGCTGTTCACAAATAAAATACAAAATAAACAAAGAGACCCATGCTTCAAACAAGTAATTCAGCATGCGGGATACATTTGTATGCTTGCTGTTTATTCAAAATGACTGGATTTAGTTGTTATTCTGTATGGGCATTTTGACTCTTAAAACCTACTGTAAACATTTGACAACAATGAAAGGTAAAGAATCCAATATTCAAAGCGTTGATTCCAATCTTAATTTTGGTCCATCCTTTTTGACCAAACATACCTGGATGAGATTCTGTGCCACAAATCTAGATTAATTTAAATGAACGCCTTAAAAATGTGTTAGCTAAAACTAACTAAAACCCCATCATAGTGGGGCTAAAACTAACTAAAACCCCATCATAGTGGGGCTAAATAAAAAAAAATGGCTGTTTTCCATTCCATCAGCAGGTGGCATAAATGTCTTGTAATGAGTTTCAAGCCTGCAAGTCCCTCCAGGAAACCGAGGGGAAGCAATTAAGCCTCGCTGCATTTCAGACCGTGCACTAGAGAGGGCTTAAAACGCTTCACTTACAGTAGAACCAACCACCATGCGCGTAACCCTCGCGTGATGTTTAGTAATTGCCCAAACAGCACTCAGGACTACACAGGAAGAAAATGGCTGTCTAGACTATAGTACAATTGATGCAATATCACAACTGATAAATATATTTCACAGCAATTAATTTACATTGCAATGTTTGAAAGTAGCTAGTTTCATGGTTTCACATGGTTGTCAAGCCATTCTCAAATATGCATTTTTAGTGAGTAAACTGGTAAACAGAAATGGGGGTGCTCTGATTAATAAACAATTCACTTTTAATTATTTCAATATTAGCTTGCAAAAAAAGCACATGCAAGGACACAAAAAGTAAACCTCAAATGCTTTTCCCCCTCTTCAACAGTTTAAAACACTGCCGTTTGTCTTACAGGAAGCAGATCTAGTTTTATTGTCTCTGTACCTCTCAGGGCCTGAGTGAGTGAGTGAGTGAGTGAGTGCAGAACGGTTTATCTGCGCTTGGAATGCAAACTCTGGTGCCAAGGTTGCAGATGACATGAGGCACAGACCTGCAGTCTATTTCATAGAAGAAGAAAAAACACATACAACAGCGGAAACAAAACAAGAACGTCCAAGAGAATCCCCCTGCACATCTGCTTAGGCCCCTGTGCTAAAGGATGTCTTTTTTATTTGCAACAGAAAAATACTGACGCCAAAAAAAAAGCCTGTTTAAATTGCATGGTCATCATTGAATGAGAGAAACAAAACTTTTTTAAAATGTTTGTCTGTGGGAAGAATTAAAAATCATCAAATTTATTGCTTTTTGTTGTTCAAAGTTTTTTCAAATGTATTGTATATATTGCAGTTTAAAGATTATTCAAAAAGCACTATAAAAATAATTATTCAAAACTACAAAAAGCATTATAGTCACAAATGTTTAAATTTTTGTCTTTCTGAAAGGAAGAACGGAGGCAGAAATCCTTCAGAAGGATAATTTTAGACTGAGGTGAATTGCTGGTCTCTCGGTGACTATTTGGCCACATTCAAGGATTCCACAGAACTATTCACATCCTTCTCCTTTCCTTGGAGGAAAAGAAAAAAACTATTTCATCACACACACACACACACACACACACACACACACACACACACACGCTTTCCTTTTTCTGAAAGAAAACCAGCAGACAAATTGCCAACATTCTTCACACGCACGCTGAAATGTATGCGCAGGGATCCAGGAGTAAACATGTTGTTCCTGTAACAGACACACGCATCGCACACTGCCATACAAGGCAAAGTGCCTTACTCAACCAGATCAATGTGACCTGGGCAGCACTGGTCAGTCACTTACCAAAATGGAAAAAAGTATTCAGACTTCTAACCTGGAAAAGAAGTTGAGGTGAAACCGTGACTCTTAAGAAGTGGAAAAGAAGTGTCCTCTCGTTTTGTACACCACCCATATCCATGCCCTGTACCCATATCCTCATAAGATCTGGCAATTAATTTATGTCCCCTGTAAGGGACATGAGTCTTTGTTCTTAATCTCAAGAACTATATATTCCACTATGCTGAAACCTACATTACAAGGGACATTCAATAAAAATAAACTTGATTTAGACCCCAGGAAGACTAGCTTGTACACTATAGTGTGCAGCTAACTGGAATCCTAATAAACAATAAACAATTAATGAAATAATATTTTTAAAAATATTTTCCCAATAGACTTGTATTGTGTCAAACAAATCTAAATACTTTTCCGCCAGGACTCAGCAGGGTATGCTAAAGAATTCTGGGAAATAAACTCAATAAGAATAACAAGAACATAGCTGTGCTGTCTGGTAACACTTATTTTATTTCTGACGAACCCACCTCTCGCCTTTTCACGTTGTGTAATACACAGAGAAAGGGGAAACAGACAGAGAGAGATTAATTTGGTTCACGGCACTCTTCCTTTCAAAGGACTTCCCGTTCCCACTGGGGTCAGAGGTCAAACTGGGGAATCCGAGGGCACACCGATCGGAGCCGTTGGCAGAGAAATAGCCGCTGACACTCTGACCCTCGCACTAATGGCCTGACACTAGAGCAGCACACAGAAGCTTGCTGACTGTCACTAGAGCGGCACACAGAAGCTCGCTGACTGTCACTAGAGCGGCACACAGAAGCTCGCTGACTGTCACTAGAGCGGCACACAGAAGTTCTCTGACTGTCACTAGAGCGGCACACAGAAGCTCGCTGACTGTCACTAGAGCGGCACACAGAAGCTCGCTGACTGACACTAGAGCGGCACACAGAAGCTCGCTGACTGTCACTAGAGCGGCACACAGAAGCTCGCTGACTGTCACTAGAGCGGCACACAGAAGTTCTCTGACTGTTACTAGAGCGGCACACAGAAGCTCGCTGACTGACACTAGAGCGGCACACAGAAGCTCACTGACTGTCACTAGAGCGGCACACAGAAGCTCGCTGACTGTCACTAGAGCGGCACACAGAAGCTCGCTGACTGTCACTAGAGCGGCACACAGAAGCTCGCTGACTGACACTAGAGCGGCACACAGAAGTTCTCTGACTGTCACTAGAGCGGCACACAGAAGCTCGCTGACTGTCACTAGAGCGGCACACAGAAGCTCGCTGACTGACACTAGAGCGGCACACAGAAGTTCTCTGACTGTCACTAGAGCGGCACACAGAAGCTCACTGACTGTCACTAGAGCGGCACACAGAAGCTTGCTGACTGTCACTAGAGCGGCACACAGAAGCTCACTGACTGTCACTAGAGCGGCACACAGAAGCTCTCTGACTGTCACTAGAGCGGCACACAGAAGCTCTCTGACTGTCACTAGAGCGGCACACAGAAGCTCGCTGACTGACACTAGAGCGGCACACAGAAGCTCACTGACTGTCACTAGAGCGGCACACAGAAGCTCGCTGACTGTCACTAGAGCGGCACACAGAAGCTCGCTGACTGTCACTAGAGCGGCACACAGAAGCTCTCTGATTGTCACTAGAGCGGCACACAGAAGCTCGCTGACTGTCACTAGAGCGGCACACAGAAGCTCGCTGACTGTCACAAGCCATTGTCCTGCAGTGCATCTCCCTGCAATGGCATGTGGTACACATGCAGAGGAAATGCGCTGATGTTCCCCAAAACTTTAAACAAATAGATTATCTGGGATCCACCCAGATGATTAAAATGTAGCCTGACACAACATATTCAGGTATGAAATGAACATGCTTTTAACACGTGTCATGACATCTGCATGCGCACGCTTTGCATCTTGTGCACGTTTAATTCAAACAGGTCATTGGGGTCTGATCCGCAGGATGGGGGACAGCTAGCCTGACTGAGGAAGGCTGCAGCCGTCATTTCCTGGACTCTGAAGAGGAGGCCAGAGTTGGGGGAGGAAGTATAGCCACAGGGACTTTATTTTTCCCATCTCTGGTCTTCATTTGATCCACACTCAGAGAGAGAGAAAGAGAGAAAGAGAGAGAGAGAGAGATTGTATTGAGAGTTTGCTTTTCTCTCTCTCTCTCTCTCACACACACACACACACACACACACACACACTCAATCGTTGTTAGCAACGATAGCTCTGAGAGACAGAGACTCTTTCCCTGGTATTTCTGGAAATCAGCAGTGTTGAAAGGTCATTGACCCGGTGACTCAGGCAAAACTCAGGATAAACAAACTGCATGTTTCTGATCACCTGCGAAGCATGTCCTCATTCCTCTCTGTCTACATTTCCACTCTTGGGGGGTCTACTTGGCTTAAAAAAGGGGGTGCAGATAGACATGGTGGGGGGATGGGGAGGGGCCGCATTCACCCGCATTCGCTGTGACTCCTGCCACAGTATTGATGGGGGGCCCAGATGGTAGGATGTTGGGGTGTGGGGGGCGGGGGGGTAGTTAATACCACAGAGCAGCTGCTCATTTCCTGCACAACCCTCAAATCCCCCTTTCACTCCAAACACACCCCCCAAACAGCCCAATACTGGGGCCTCTGCCAGAGCGTGTGTCCCCACTTCATCACCTCTGACTGAAGAATCCTACGCTTGACGCCTCAGGGAGTCATACAAACAAGCCTTTCAGACAGAATGATAATGAGAAAACGAGAGAGAGTGATAGAAAAAATTAGAATAAAAAAAAAGAGGGGAAGGGAGAGAATGACCGAAAGAGAAGAGAGTGAGCAAGATTGGAGGAGAGGAGAAGAGAGTGATCAAGATTGGAGGAGAGAGGAGGGGAGAGAGAGAGAGAGAGAAGAGAGTGATCAAGATTGGAGGAGAGAAGAAGGGAGAGAGAGAGAGAAGAGAGTGATCAAGATTGGAGGAGAGAGGAGGGGAGCGAGAGAGAGAGAGAGAAGAGAGTGATCAAGATTGGAGGAGAGAAGAAGGGAGAGAGAGAGAGAAGAGAGTGATCAAGATTGGAGGAGAGAAGAAGGGAGAGAGAGAGAGAAGAGAGTGATCAAGATTGGAGGAGAGAGAAGGGGAGAGAGAGAGAGAGAGAGAGAGAAGAGAGTGATCAAGATTGGAGGAGAGAGGAGGGGAGAGAGAGAGAGGCAGGGAGCAAAAGAAAACAACTTCCTCTTAGGAGACGAACAGCAGCACGGTGCTGAGTCTCCAGCCGCCCTTGAGGAGGTAACGCTCCAGCTATGGGGGTGAGATTGAGACCAAAGCTGAAGGGTCTCAGGCTTCTGTGAGCCTGTCTGGGCTGAAGGCCTTTAATCCACTAGCAGCCGGCGAATTTAACGGCGACTGCGTGCGCCATCGACACCGCTCTCGCTCTGCCCGGCCCCGCCTCAGCCCTGAGTCTGGAGGAATTAGAGCGGATTTAACAAGGGGTGTTTCTCCAATGTACAAGAGCTACTTTATATTAAGCAATAAAGTCAATCTTTTTTATGGCTGGTGGTAGTTGACAGGGAGGGGCTTGTGGAGCCAGAGAGATTGGGAGGGGTGTCAATGTCACTGGCAGGTTCTACTGTCGCCCTGGATATCAATGCCTACAGGGGGCGGGGCCTTGCTACAGAGGGTCCGGTTCACAGTCGCAATGCAGCCAAAACAACAAAAGGGGAATGTCCTAAGAAAGGCACAGAATGTCCTTGACCCACTTCTCATTCAAAACCGTCAGTCACATCTTTAAGGGGCTCATTTTTATAGGGGGGCGTAGTATGGGTATGACCTGTCAGATAGAGAATTAGAGTATTCTTACACTATCTGACAGCTTTTTGATTTTTCAGGCTCAACCCCCCCCCCCCCCCACACACACAGTTCTGCATGACACTCAAAATCATAGATCAAGCTGCTGGGACAAGATCCATATGTTCTCTGCACAGGGGGTTGGGATGATATTTCATACTATTTTAGATGAAATTTCTACTTCTTATTTCTCTCTCTGTACAACTGAAATTGATGGAAAACCAACACTTTTTTTGGGAGGGGGGTGGAGGCTACTTCTATAAACAAATCTCCACTTAAAGTCAGTATCACTTCTATTTATATACACAAGCCTCAAACAGGAGTGCAATAGGAAGTGCTGGAAAATGTGTAGTCGCATAGCTGCTGCTCTAGTTTATCAGGAGGTTATGGAGGCAGGTCAGACACATTGACTGGACTTACTATCTGTCAGTTAATGCACATTAATCACAACCATCAACAGGAAATGGAGGATCTGCAGTGATCTCTCATAAATCACCCGGGGTCTGTCCCAATTAATTTAAGAATGGGAAGCCCCTCTTAACCTTTCATATCCTTAGAGAATCTCAAGTATTATCCTCCTCTGCCAAATGTCGGGATGGAATGACATTGAGCAACTCTTGAAGGTTTTTAGCCCATTTCAGTTGGCTTGCCGCCATATATTCTCATAAGGGATTACACTGTCGCGCAGATTTCCCTCGCATACACTGTGTAGGAAGAGATCATTCATGGAAAGGTTTACATAACCCGCCGGGTACAGTGCATCGCAGCAAGCCACGAGACGAACGTTTATCCAGGGTTATGTGCTGCAAATATTCAAGGAAAATAAACACATTTATTCTATTGCTTCCTCTGACAAGCTTCTGGTCTTCTTTTTCCATTACTGCCCCCCATGAAGAGCTTGCATTACCTAAATAAACACAGTTGCCATTTTGAGTTGCCAGTTGAATTTATGTACAGAAATGGTTAACAACACATATAGATCCACAGCAGATGTGTAGCACAATAACAAAACTACACTCTAAAAAGGTTGCACTATTAAATTGTTGAAGTAAAATAATAATTACAGAAATGTTTGTCTGGTGTGTTTTTTAAATGCATTTATACAGACTTTTCAGGCTCTTTACCCTTATGGAAAAAGAATATACTGCAGTATATTGTAAATATATCAAAATTATCGTCACAGTATATTTAAAGTATACTGCAGTATATTACATTTCCATAATGGTAGGCATCCATAGTGACTTACAAAACTTATATATTTTTTACATACAATCCATTGGTACAGGTAGATATTTTATGAGAGGAATGCAGGTTAAGTACCTTGCTCAAGGGTACATGAGCAGCACCCCGCCTGGGAATCGCACCTACATCTTTCAGTCGCAAGCCAAGTTAGCCATGCTGCTACACTGCCAGCTGCAGTGCCTGTTTCTACTACTAACACAAGTGCCATTCTACTGGATCAGCTGCAAGGACTTTCAGAAAATGCTCCGATCACACACAGTATTTGCCCTCAATTTGTTTTGCAAATATAAAAAAATGTTTTGCCCTTGCGAAACTCAAACTGTCCCTATTCCATCCCAGTGCTGCTCCAGGAACAGGGTGCAGTTATGATGGAGGGGGCCCAAGGTGGGACAGCTTGCAGTGGTCACTGGCCTGCCGGGGTTCAGGGTGAATGCACTATCAGTGACAAAACCGAACCGGACTTTGGCTCCTCCGGGACCGGCTTTCACGCAGGAAACGCTGGGGTTTGCTCGAGCGCCTCTGCGTCCCTCTCTAAAAGAGCGTCTGGAGCCACGGAAATGGACAGGGACCATATCAGCAGCACGCGTACGGATGAATCAAAGGTCAGCTGGGTTCAAGCGCATTCTTGTGTTTTTGTTTTCCTTTTTCTTGGCGAACTTCTCGATTATATTTTACAGTGTATTCACACATGTTCTAAGTTACGGGAAAGGCCTCCTCTGGAGCTCTCCAAACTTTCACAAGACCCCCCAACTCCCCCCTTGCTCCGTCACTTCTGCATGAGCGCTGGATTTATGTCTGCCTCTGGGCTTCCGCTGGGATTCTCAGCAATCCAGTCGCAAGCAAATATTTACAGTTTGGGCCTTAAGAAAATAAATGGCGCCCACTTCACCCTCCATGATCAGCTGGCACAGATTACTGGCAACTGTGGCTGCATAATGACTGCCGAAAATCTGCACGTGCAGGATCTGCATCGCTGATATGCAACGGCGAGCTAGTCAGATCCACAGCGGTTCATACCAGACAATGCTGCAAGGCCTCCTGGCTGCTGCATCTATCTCTCCATCCATCTCTTTCTCTCCATCTCTCTTTCTCTTTCCATCCATCTGTCTCTCCCCTTCACTCGCTCTTCACATCCTTTCCTCTCTCTCTCTCTCTCTCTCACTCTCTCTCTCGCTCTCACTCACTCACTCTCCCCTCTCATTCTCTCATTCATATTCATGCATTCTTTTGAATCATAAGGTTGAGTGGCAATAAGCAAAAGCCAATCTGAAAAGCAAATAAACAGTCCTGCTAACATAGAACATAGACCAGCAAGTTTTTTTTCTTCTTCCTTCCAGCTTCTGGAATTTTGATAATACTGGGGGGACAGAATCACTGCCCATGTTTGTGTTTAACTTTCGGACATCCTGTTAACTCAGTTAGCTGGCGGTGTTATTATGTACTGTATTGACAACGTAATAGTGAATGATAGCTCAGAATTGTTACTCTGCCCAAACATGAAGACCGTTTTCCCCCCCTCGTGTGATGCCTTCAGCATCTACCTTACAGCCAAAGTAAACACATGCTATGCTGCTGTTGCTAATGCGCTGCAGAGGATTATAATCACATGATGTCTCATGCTTTATTACTGCAAATTACGTTTTTTAAAAATACATATTTATTTATTTACTGGTCTTTTATTTATTTACTTTATTGCCTATATTACTCTGTGGGGAACGCATTATGAATTGAATAGCTATGATTACTATGTTTATTATTACAGCTCTACACACACACACACAAACACATTCCGTAGTATGTGGCCCAACTTTCGGTCACTCCATGAGGAAAGACGTAGCTCATAGTGTTTTCAGTCACATTGAAATGCAGTGATCTTCAATCAAACAGCTGAGTCTCATTGAAAATGTAACCCCCCCCCCCCCCCGGTTTCTCACCTCTCTCTCTGACCCACACAAGAGAAACAAAAGTGTTCGGTGATAAGACCTGCCTCGGCTGCAAAGCCCTTTTAAACACTCGGCCCTAAACTCAAAACAGATGTAGAATATCAGTACCTGTCCTGCGCGCTTTGGTCTGTTACAACCATCAGCGACAGTGGAGCTATTTTGTTTATCTGCTTAGCTCACATTCTAGAACTCTCCACGGTGCCTTGCATTGCTAACATTTCTACATGCTACCCATTTGGACAGCTACTCAGAAACTCATAGTCAGGACTAAACCAATCAGTTCCCTGGTCCAGTAACATTATACCTGCTCTGTACAGCTGCCGCCTCACTTTAGATTGATTACTTTATCCTCCTATGTGGTTTGTGGCTGGACCTGAGGAGCAGGGAGGTGGGGAGGTGGAGAGGTGAGGAGGTGGAGACATGAGCAGGGAGTGCGATGGTGTGGGATGATCTGGAATGTGTAATAAATGGGCAGATCTCCCCCAAAGATTCCCCAATGCATGGGAATAAAAAAGGATTATATCCCCCACCTGAATCCAGCAAGACCCGAGTCTGAAAATAGCTAACGCACTTTTTGAACCGCTAAAGATGCGGCCAAGTCTCAGGACAAGCATTCCTCTCCCAGCTCTAATAAAACTCTGACCGTGGACAGAACAACAGACAAATACACAACAGAAGGAAATGAGCAGCGGGCTTTAAGTCTGAGTACTGGGAAAAAGTCTATATGTATCACAGCGACATAGTGGTAATAGCTCCTTGGGTGCTATTGTAGCTCGGTGATGTCCTCAATTTGGCTTCAAAATCAGACATAAACAGTATTAATCAGTAGTCTGGGACACAAACAAAAATGGCTAATTGGTCAACACTAATCACTACATTCCACCATGTATTCATAATCTCTGCACAATTATAACCCTGAACACAGGATGCAGAGGGGTGAACGCAGGATGCAGAGGGGTGAGTGCACAGGATGCAGAGAGGTGAGTGCGCAGGATGCAGAGGGGTGAGTGCGCAGGATGCAGAGGGGTGAGTACGCAGGATGCAGAGGGGTGAGTACGCAGGATGCAGAGGGGTGTACGCAGGATGCAGAGGGGTGAGTGCGCAGGATGCAGAGGGGTGAGTGCGCAGGATGCAGAGGGGTGAGTGCGCAGGATGCAGAGGGGTGAGTGCGCAGGATGCAGCGGCGTGAGTACGCAGGATGCAGAGGGGTGAGTGCGCAGGATGCAGAGGGGTGAGTGCGCAGGATGCAGAGGGGTGAACGCAGGATGCAGAGGGGTGAGTGCGCAGGATGCAGAGGGGTGAGTGCGCAGGATGCAGAGGGGTGAGTGCGCAGGATGCAGAGGGGTGAGTGCGCAGGATGCAGAGGGGTGAGTGCGCAGGATGCAGAGGGGTGTACGCAGGATGCAGAGGGGTGAGTGCGCAGGATGCAGAGGGGTGTACGCAGGATGCAGAGGGGTGAGTGTGCAGGATGCAGAGGCGTGAGTACGCAGGATGCAGAGGGGTGAGTACGCAGGATGCAGAGGGGTGAGTGCGCAGGATGCAGAGGGGTGAGTGCGCAGGATGCAGCGGCGTGAGTACGCAGGATGCAGAGGGGTGAGTGCGCAGGATGCAGAGGGGTGAGTGCGCAGGATGCAGAGGGGTGAACGCAGGATGCAGAGGGGTGAGTGCGCAGGATGCAGAGGGGTGAGTGCGCAGGATGCAGAGGGGTGAGTGCGCAGGATGCAGAGGGGTGAGTGCGCAGGATGCAGAGGGGTGAGTGCGCAGGATGCAGAGGGGTGTACGCAGGATGCAGAGGGGTGAGTGCGCAGGATGCAGAGGGGTGTACGCAGGATGCAGAGGGGTGAGTGTGCAGGATGCAGAGGCGTGAGTACGCAGGATGCAGAGGGGTGAGTACGCAGGATGCAGAGGGGTGAGTGGGCAGTATGCCGCGGGGTGACCGCAGGATGCAGAGGGGTGAGTGCGCAGGATGCAGAGGGGTGAGTGCGCAGGATGCAGAGGGGTGAGTGCGCAGGATGCAGAGGCGTGAGTACGCAGGATGCAGAGGGGTGAGTGCGCAGGATGCAGAGGGGTGAGTGCGCAGGATGCAGAGGGGTGAGTGCGCAGGATGCAGAGGGGTGAGTGCGCAGGATGCAGAGGGGTGAGTGCGCAGGATGCAGAGGGGTGAGTGCGCAGGATGCAGAGGGGTGAGTACGCAGGATGCAGAGGGGTGAGTACGCAGGATGCAGAGGGGTGAGTGCGCAGGATGCAGAGGGGTGAGTGCGCAGGATGCAGAGGGGTGAGTGTGCAGGATGCAGAGGGGTGAGTGCGCAGGATGAAGAGGGGTGAGTGCTGCTGTAAGCCCAAAGATTGTATTCATAAAGCATTTCTGAGGAGGACCTCTGATCTATAACAGATAAGATTAGGATATGGACAGGGGAGACCTGATCCTAGATCTGCACTTCTAAAATGGGAGTTGCTTTATCAATGTCGCTTTGGATAAAAGCGTCTGCTAAATGAATGTAATGTAATGTAATGTAACATAGATCCAGGTCTGTGTTCACCTATTTACCAATTTGCCAATTCTGTCTGAGTCCCGGAGTACAATTTAACACTGATTTTGTTTGATTTGATTTTGAAGGTAAATTGAGGATATGAGGCCTCCTCTATGTGGCTCCATCCCCTGAGCCAACCACAGTGGTGTACGTTCCCCACCATTAATTAATTATTCAACAATTAGTCCAGGGGGGCGGCCAAGTGTCGAGCAACATGTGACTGATTTAAACAAGGCTTTTGCTGATGACTCAGATGGCCTGCTGATATGGCAAGCCACTGATTACAATCATCCAACGACCCTGAAAAAAACCCCTGAGAATTTACCAATTCCTCCATGTCCCAGACAAGCAGTCACAACGTCACCGGTCATCAGCACAGTCGTCAATCAGCACAGTCTAGGTTACCACGCCGACCCCCTCTGTTTGTTTTTCTTTCTACTGGAATTTACTCTCCAACAATCACAAGCACTGCCTCCTCTCTGGACCCATTGATTAAATACTTGGCAGCCCTTTTCATGAGTTCAGCATATACAGACGTTGCCTATATTAAAGGAGGGGTGAACGCAGAATACAGAGGGGTATATTAAATCAAATGAAGCACCCCCATTAGGCTGTAGGACTCTAAGTGTGTTTTGGACATATTAACTGGGTGACACTTCATAGCTTTACCGGAAAAGTGTTTCCCCACAATTACAATTCTATTCTCAGAAAAAAAGAAAGAAAAAGATGTGTTCTTTTTTCAGCATTTTTTCTCGTTTGTGATTTGTGAATCTGTTTGGGAATCTGCAGATTCTCACACTTTTGCATCACTGATTATCAGCCACACCCATAGAGGGCGCACTACAACTGAGCATGGGCTCTCCATCAACATGCTTGCCCATGAACAACTTTCTTATACACAGTTATAAACAGTGTATAACAATGAGAGCCAGCAGCACTGAGGAGAAGGTCAATCTTACTGGCTAGAGCTGGTCACCTGTAGGCTCCTGCTGAGCAGCAGGGGATCACTTTTATCAGTGGTAACCAAACTCAAGTTCACTTCTCTGTGGGCTTGTGACACACTGGTGATATATCCCAGAATAAAACCAGCAGGTCTGAGCTACAGGGGTCAGTCTGTTGTTCTGCCCAGAACCTGTCCAACCTAAGCAACTAAGAAGCTCATTTTCTGGCCTTTCTTTGGAGTGCAGAGTACATAACGTGTGCAATTTCAGCATTGAGCACCATGCCGCCAGGTCTCTTTCAATGCTGCATGAGAGAGGAATTTCAACTGGGCAAATTTTTTAAAACATGCCATGGACGATTTTGATGATTTGAGCTTTGAATGCATTGAGCAGTCATATATTCTGGGGTCAGATGTAGTTTTAATAAATTTTTCTTACACTTTTTACTCCCTCACCCATCCCTGTTTGGTGTAGGTTTTCATGTCAGATTTTTGAATTTACCAGGGGCCAAAGGTCATCAACTATTCCACATTCATGTCACAGAGTGATTGAAAATATTTAGGGGAGACTGTAGGTTGTTGTAGGTTTCCTTTAGAATGGAGGAAGGAAATATACAGTGAAGGAAGACACCCAAGGAGCGCTCTGATTGGCCACACACCCACTGGGTGAGTTTGCTTTGGAACAACAGAAATGTATTCATTGTTTTTCCTCTGGGGCTTGTCTTGCGTATCAATTCCTGAACAAACCAGAGACTTGTAGATAAAGTAAAAGAAAACACACTTCTCATGTTTGCCAGCAGAAAGTAGGGTACAGACCGTTTGTGTTTGCTAGGCTTGCTAGGTGAATGGACAAAGAAAATAAAATGCTCCCTTCAAGGGCTTCATGAACCTTAAACACACAAACACATTGCTCTTGCTGATGGCTGTGAATATCTCAGCATTAGCTCATGGAGATAATGTACACTGGGCTGGTTGATAGCACATTTCCCAAGGGTGCAGTGACCATGTTACAGTATGTTTATTTACAGTACACCTCCAGAAGATAGGTCTCAAACTCTTAGTGGGTTTCCATGCTGATGCCACTTACTTATAAAGCATAACCTCCAAAGGAACCGCTGTAGGAAGAGACAGCCTACACTCATACAAGGGACGTGTGTACACACACACACACACACACACCAAAACAAACCCAGGG
This sequence comes from Ilyophis sp. 1 JC-2022, assembly GCA_022702515.1. NCBI lineage: Eukaryota > Metazoa > Chordata > Actinopteri > Anguilliformes > Synaphobranchidae > Ilyophis > Ilyophis sp. 1 JC-2022. The sequence continues at coordinate 100,902,786 of CM040404.1, read as the reverse complement.
ACTATTTATAAATTTAACTGGACCAAAAGACCAAGCACATTATCCAGATAAGAGAGTGGGAGCAGAATGCAGTGGGCAGGGGTCCCGATGCGATTGCACCAGTCCGACGGTGACCTGCCAGCGTGCGCCGTACCTGTGCACTCGTGCCGGAGGCCTTTGCCGTAGTAGCCCTTCTCGCAGACGCAGTCGTACTGGCCCGTGCGCGTGCCGCACCTGCAGCTGGCCATCAGGTCACAGCAGTCCCTGCCTTCCTCACACAGCGACGAGCAGCGGGACAGGTCCTCCTGGATGTAGCTGCCCGTCGGGAGGTCTGGGGAGGGGACACGCAGAGGGGGGTCAGGGAGAGACCGCCGGGACACCTCCCAAAATTAAAAGCAAGGGCATGCACCTCTCAGGCCTGACAAGGTCCACACAGGCTTGGAGCTGGGATATCACCGCGAGACGACAGGCCCGCTATCGCGCAGCACAACACTTATAGCTGCGATACGCGTTGTTGCCTCGGACAGAGCGTTGAATTAATTTCCCTTCTGACCCTCATATAAACTCAATAACCTTGGCACCGTTCTCGGGGCGCACTGGTGCAAAATAGACGGCCCAGGACTGAAACCAGCTTTCCCCCTCCTGTTATGGGTTACGCTTTTCTTGCTCTATGTGCCTGTTAGCAATCTATCAGATTTTTTCTGCGTTCCGTCTAGGGGTTTTGCTCTTCCCCGCTTATTCATTTCACCTGTTTCCCTACCTGTTAGGTATTTAAGTCTCTCGCTTCCACTTCTGGATGCTTCGTTATCATTTTGTGCCTTTACGAAGTCAGGGTTAGTCATTTCTGTCTCTGCAGTTTAAAGAAAAAGTTTATTTTCTTTGTTTGTCGCAGTTTGAGATTTTCTGACCTTGAAGCCAAGGGAATTTGTTTTTCTGTTCCCTTTTCTCTTTCCTCTCTATGCTTCCACTCTCTCGTTTCTGAGGGTGTGAGTTTTATTTTTATTTTGTTGATTTCACCAATTATCGGGTGTTATAGTCACGCTGCGAAGGTGCCTTGTTTTTACTTTCCTCCGCTCGCTATTTTATTTAGTGGTGGCTATTCAGAGTCTCCTCTCTGCCTGTGTTTATGAGGCTAGCCGGTTTTATAGGGGTGTGTTATTGTTTGACTACGGCCAGGGACTTTATATCCCTTTTCCTTTGTTGCTCATCGTTATTCTGCACAAACCCTCACACCTCCTTCTAAATCCCAATGACTGTTTCTGTTTCTCTTCACTTCCACAGACTTAAAAACAGAACTGCAGGGCTTCATAATGCAGCAATGGAAATGCGTTTCCCCTCCATAACCGAAACAGGACTCGGTTTTCTTTTTGTTTCAGATTTTTTCCCATTTTCTCCCAATTTGGTAGCCAATTGAACCCCTATTCTCATTCAATTACCCCCGTGTAGCAACCACTAGAGAATCGCCGCTACACAACCCCGTCAGCCGGTAGTAGGAAGCAGGGTGCCACGTCCTCTTCAGGGCGTGACTCCTCGTGCTCCTGACCGTGATTCCAACTCACCCACGGCCGTTCTGTGCGCAGCGATTCTCTCCGACCGCAAGGTCTGCGCCTTAGACAAGGCCTTAGTGCGCTGCACCACCGCGGTGCCCCAGGACTCAGTTTTCTAACACTGAATCAGTGGTATTATTTAAAGCAGTGTTTTTCAACCCTGGTCCTGGGAACCCACTGTGCATGCTGGTTTTCGTCAAAGCCAATCCCTTGATCAATTAAGGTTGTTGAGAATGTGTTTAAGTTCTACCACAATTGTGCTTGGGTTGGTTCGTTGCCATTTGCAACGGTAAACGGTAAACTCCATTTATATTACACCGATGGCTTCAGGTTTCCACAGTCTCAAAAAATTAGACCTGATTTCACCTGTCAGTTTGTAATTTAATCAATTAAAAATAGAACCTCTTTCAAATGGATATATTTGCCATATAGTACATTCAGCATACTTAAATGAAAGCATAAGTTGGTCTGAGCCCTGTTTCCCAAAAGCATCTTAAGTTAAGTTAAGATCATCTTAGAGTATTTTGTGTTTGTGCTTTATTTATTTTATGATTCAAATTATTAAAATTTACTGACATTACATAAAACAGATAATAAAAATAGGGAGAAAGACAAAAAACAAATGACAAAAAACAAACAAACAAAGTAATATAAAAACAAAATAGCCTAGAGATCTTTACCAAAGATCCTTTTGGGAAACAGGGCCCTGACCGATTGAAATTTCTGACATGTGAATATGGGAAATGTATTTTTTAGGCCATACATACAAGGCTATTTCTGGCATAATGTGGCTTTAAGAGGGTAAATCACTTGTTACTACGGTTGGAACAGAAAGCAGCCTCCACAGTGGGTCCCCAGGACCAGGGTTGAGAAACACAGATTTAATGTGCGTAATGGTGGTCTCTCCTTACCTTCGTGCAGCGCGCGGCGAGCCAGGGCCTCGAACTCGGCGAAGTTGTGCAGCAGGTAGCAGTGCTCCTCCTTGGGGTGAGAGGCCATGTCGTTGAGCTCCCGGATGTTGCCCTGCCAGATCCCGAAGGTGAAGATCTCCACCCCCTGGCCCCGCAGCGAGGCCGCCACGGGCCGCGGGTCCCCGCCGTTGGAGTACCCGTCCGTGATGAGGAAGATCACCCTGGTGGCATTCTCACGCGAGTGACTCAGTATTTTCTGAAATGAAAATAATAATAAAAAATGTTCATTACATTACATTATTTTGCTTAGTTGGCATTAGGTACACTTTGGCATGGAAAACTTGTTTCATATTTTATATCTTATATTGTTTATTTACTGAAGTGCTCAGGGCTGCACTGGGAATGCTGTACATGGCCTTGGTGTGAGGGTTGGTGTAAGGTTCGGAGAACCAGACGCGACCGATAAGGAATCTAAAAGTGTATATCTAGAAGATACGCCACAAAGCGGATATAACCACACCAGGGAAAGAAAGAAACAAAAAAATGGAAGAAAAACTTCCCGGCAGAAGCCAACAGAAAACTACCTCAGATTCGAAAATAGCGAGTATAAATAATGAAAAAACCTCACACACTAAAAGAAAAGCACACACGAGAGCTTGGAAACCAAAAGATAACCCAAGAAAACGGGTGAAGAAATTTTTTTTATTTTTTTAAATCAAACCTGTTACCTAAGCTCTTGTAGCAAAAGAGCTGGACACAAAAGGTAACAGGTCGAGAGATTTAGGATGAAGCAAAAGATTGGAAAGAAAAGAATAAACCAATCTAATCCTAATTATAACTGAACTTGCTGCGTTTCTTATTTGTACAAACCAGAAATGCAGTGACCGAATTCCTATACCGTGACCAACTTTGTTTGTCAACATAGCAAAGACAATATCGAAGTGCAGAAAGGCGGAAGTCCTGAGCTATTTATAACCTGCAAAAAACTCAAAACAGGTGTGATGAATAATAGCTGGGCAAGATCCAAACACCGGAACGGAGGCGGAGAAAATCAGATAGAGCGCCCCGACGACGCCAAAAATAATAACGACCGCAGAATCAACCGAGGCTGCCAATAACCATGACACTTGGGACCAGCATCCCTCTGATACAAGGCCTGCTCCATTGCCATGTAATCCCTAGAGCATCCTTATGCTCTCAAACATAAGGAATCAGCTAAATGCTTCTATTTACACCCAGAGCTAAGCCATGCAAGCTACTGTCTGTAAGTCACTTTTACAGCAGATGCCTAGACTGCATAGTGCACTGCAGCAGACTGTCTATTGACCCAGAAGAACCCCTAGCCAATATTTGGGTTGCTGTAGTTACCACCCCCACCCCTCACTCCCAGTGAATGATCTCATGAGAACCCTCAAATTTTTGGGCCCCATGAAAATATCTCACATTGGGCCCCGCCACCCCATCCCTGCACAATTACAGCACAATTTTTTGAGCGCCCTTGTCATTCAGGGCCCTATGAATGGTCCTAAACCCCCCCCCCATACAGTGCCTCTGCACACAATAGACAACTGGACACCTTAGCACATTTCACTGTGTTGTGTCCTGTACTTTAGCAGAGGAATGTAGACAGTCTTGTCCGCACCAAATGTTTATGAACTGAATGGCATGTTCGCCTGAGTTTGAGCAAATAAACACAGATACAGAGGTTGCATTGTAAACTATAAACTTTATTACTATACTCTGTTGAATTCTGCCTGACAGAAACAGGCGACGGTAGTAAGGATATGAGGTGGACTCTGAAATGATTCCTGCTGCTTGCTCTTATGCGCTCACAGCAGGAAGAACACAAGTGTAATGGCCAGTCCTCAAGTGAATCCAGCACAAACCGCTAGCTGAAGTGGAACGAAACCCTTTTATATGCTCCTGTAACTGAGCATTGCAAACCTTTTCATTTTTTTCTTTTACATATGCCCCTACATTTAGTGAATTATGGGCTCCTTATAATTAGAACAGATGTTTAAAAAATCGTGTTTAAGTTTGCTGGCTGACAGAGAAGAATACATTGCTACATACGCACAGAGGTCAATTTTTACTGTATACATATCTGGCTACTTTGACTGCCTATTGGGCTTAACGCAACTCAGTCACACACATCAAGAGCCAACCTTGGCGTATTGTTTGGTGCTGGTGATTGCGACAAAATGCATGTTAACGGACATAAACATCTGTCCGTCACCACCCAGAATGTAGATGGAGCAAAGAACATGACACCCAGCTCCATCTCTCTCTCACTCTGTCTGTGTGTGTCTTTCTCTCTCTCGCTTTCTCTCTCTCTCTGTCTGTCTTTCTATTTCTGTGTCAGTCTTTCTCTCTCTCTGTGACTGTCAGTCTGTCTGTCTGTCTCTCTATCTCTCTCTATCTCTCTCTGTACCGCTCTGTATCTCTCTGTGTCTCTTAGTCTCTCTCTCTCTCTGGTGAAACTGTTAATATTCAACAGTAAATTTTACATGAGCAAACGCTGGGCTGTTAGGCCTCAAGATGGACGATAGGTGGGCCCTGGGCTGTCGTGTGAAAGGGGGCTGAAACAAGGAGGGCAGGGAGGGGCCAGAGCTCTGCTCTTTATTGTTTAATTGGCTGAGCTTCAAGCCAACACGCCGGGAGAGATAATTACAGACACATCCAAACAAGCCAGGCCCCTCTGGTCTCTTCAAAGCAGGGAGCGCACTGGTTCCCATCGCAACCCTCCTGGTGCAGCGGCGCAAAGCACAAAAAAAGAAGAAAAAAAAAACCCCTGCTCTTCATTATCGGCAACCCGCTAATGTAAAATGTCACCCTCACCATCGCCTGCTGTCACCACAGTGATGTCAATGCAGCCCCATTTCCCTGAAGACTAAAAAAAAAAAGAAAAAAAAAAAAAAAAAAAAGGCACGTTTTTTATGCTTTTATACAGCAGCCTCTCAAAGGCGCGGGCTTGTCCCCGCTTTATTTTCGGCACCGCGTTTCCTTCGGTCGCGGTGTGAAGGGCGGGGGAAAAAAACCCATTGCGGCGTGTCATCAATTTGGAGATGGACAAACTACCAATGCGTGCCTCACTGTGCTCATACCAGCCTAAAGCATGAGTCTGACCGCTGCCATGGAGGACCCCCACCTTTTAGCAGAAAGACTATGCCTGGATGTGCGTCAAACATACAGAAAGAAAGCGTGAGAGAGAGAGGAGGACAAGAGAAGAGCAAGGAAGGGAGAAAAATAAACAGTGTCCTCATTGTCTTCTTGCACTTCTTCGTCCTGTAAAATTATTTTGAGATTGTGATGGTTTATTGAATCTCTTCTGTGCCTTAAAAGCACAGGTTTGCATCATCACGCATCTGTGAGGTATCACAGAGCTAACTCACAAAAGCTGCTCCAGATCAAAAGCCAAAAGGAGCACAAAGAGACCTGTTCTTTTTATAACAACTACAAAAAAATAAATAAAATCACAGCACGTGTACTACATTAAAGTGTTTGTTGTTTAATCCAAATGACTGGATTTAGTTACTCTTCTGTGTGAGTATTATGCCCATTAAAATGTAAAATATATAATCAAAGAAAGAAAAAGATAGAGAGAGAGAGCTGCTGGGTGACTCATCCTATTGATGGGCCCCATGGTCTGGTATCGAGTCCAGTCTGTGACAGCTCTGACTGTGGCTGATAGTCCTTGTGACCTGTGGTTTGATGAGAAGCTGACATCACACACTTCCTGCTTGCCTTCACTCTCCCGAATCAACAACGGAGGTTACTGCGAGTGTCGCTACACTCCTAACCGGGTAGAAACAGGGTCACAGGGCCAAACCAAAAGCAGGTTTACCATTGCCATGCCCACCATCCTAAAAAACTCCGCCAAAAATGCATGTCAGGCTTCAGAGCTGCACCCGTCCAGATGAGAGCTGCCTTTAGTAGGACTAAAGAAATGTCTGTAGGGTGGGGGGTCTTAGGTTGTGCCAGCTCTTCGCCAAGGTTCTCCACTCATGAAAGGCCTCTATGCAACCACCACAAGACCTGAATATTACATACCCCCAATAAAAACCTTTTGATCAAAACTCAGTTGCCCTGAACACAAATCTCTGCTTGTCTATCTGTAGTGAGAGTGAGAGAGAGAGAGAGAGAGAGAGATAGAGTAAGAGTAAGAGGAAGAGTGACAGAGAAAGACAGAAAAAGACAGACAGAGGAAGAGAGAGCTCCAGGAACCATCTGATCTGAGGAAGGCCCCTGTTCACAGCTGCCTGGGCCAGGTGCATGCTGGGAAACCTGCTCTCTCAACACACCCGCAGGAGGAGTTCACCTATCAGGGGGTCATTGCAAATAAACAGTGGAGGGGTTTGTGGGTAACATACAAGAAGCTGAGTTTGGATTTCCAAGAAAAAAAAAATGCAATGCATTCCATAAGAAAAAACAAAGCAAAACAAAACAACAACAAAGATTCTAACTGATGTTAAATGTACTCGGAAGTCAGAATTTGCTTGTTTTGAAATGCTGTCTGGCCATTGATGAAAAGAAAAATAAAGAAATTCAAAACAAAGAAAAATCTCTTAGACTCAACTCTTGTCACTGCTGGGCCTTTGAACAATATTTTGCGTGATACATTTTTATGAGGGTCATATTGAGTGTAACATTTTTTACCACAGCTCTGAGACTTTTCTGAAAGATGTCTTTGGCTTTTGTGTGCATGAACATAAATTAAATATGTTGGTGTTTTTTGTTTGTTTTTTGTAAATCACATCACAAATCTTTTTTTCTCAACCAGTTTTCAATGATGAGATTCCAAAATGTGAGAAATAAGAAAATGCAACTAAAAAAGCCAGTGTAATAAATTTGTTAAAGCATGCAGTACATTCTGCCATTGTACAGTAAAGCCATGAGGCTTTTATCCAACCTCATTTTCAATGACACATTCTGGAATGTTCATGCGGTGCTTCCCTGACAACAAGGAATGTGTTCTGGTCAAATAATCCAGACGACAGCCAATAACAAGGGAGCTGTTCTGAGCTTAATGTTTCATAGCCCCTCTGGGACACTCGTAATGAGAATCACAACGGCTGATACTTTTAGACCGACATGGATGTTTCTCAAAAAGTTCAGTGTGTAGTACAGGTCTTGCAACGTGCCGCTTATAGGGTGAACATTTGCGAAATTGCTCAGGGTATTTGCACTGTGCGCTGTGGGTTTACAGATCCTGTCAAAACACGATACATCAAACTAACAACCAAGAGAAAACGGAAGATTTTCCAGAGAGAAGAAGAAGTGAATTATGCTCCAGTAGGTAAGCACAGCCACTGCAGGGACAGACATCAAAACCAATGCTTCATAATGTGCAATACCAGGTTAGACGAATGTTTAAAATATGACATTATGGTGCAACTGTACAGCATTCACACATGACAGAGTATCTGTGTGCCGGGGGACCATTATTGAGGGAAGTTACTGAATTCTATTGCTCCAGTAATTTAGAGCCCATTACTGGAGTACATTATAACAGTCCATTGCTAAAATCTATGGTTATAGGTCCTTGCCTGAAGTTGGTAAAATTCTCTGGCATCCAATAATTCCTAATTTGGTCATGACTCATGAAAGCTCCTACAGCCAGCAAAGAGGTCTCCCAGGGGTACTTTGGGAATAAATTGTGTAATTCTTGCATATTTCGCAGTGGTAAACCAGAGTGAAATGCGTTCAAACCTGATGCGCACAACATCACCCAATAAACAAGGTCCCTCGTTCATATGAGGGAGCCTTCAAGAGAGTACAGACAGACAGACACACAAACAGAAAGAACTGGGGCCATTTGTTTAAGCTCCTCCCACCCATAAGTGTGACAGTGTGTATTTTTATAAACGCTCTCCTGCTGGGGGAATATCAGGCAATAAGTGACCTGAGCCAAAAAAGTCAGACAGTAGGTCTCGAGTTTAGTGGGGGGAACAAAAGGGGGAGAGGGGGTCTCAAAGAAAGCTCAGTGTTGATCCCTTCCATTATGAGATCTAATCTCTCCCCCACCCCCAATCCCCGTCCCAGTCCCAGTGTTTGGGTTGGGGAGTTGTGCCTGCACGTCGGGGTTTAAGTGAACGCCAACACGAATGTAACGGGTCAATCCCGCCCATCTGGAACTGATTGTGACCACCTATAGAGTGCCAGGCCAGGCTGACAGACTGAGTCACTGAGCAGGTTTGACACCATGCAGAACGGCATGATGAATGACAGTTAGACTGGGCTGAGTGCATAATTTCTCATGTTATGGTTTTGATAAAGACTCAATATTTTTTCAGTTGCAGTGCTGTATTCGATTACCCATAAAGCATTGCCATCACCCTTAATTGCATTGACATCATTATCCATAATGGCATTTATCTGTTATTCTACTCTGTCATTGCTGTCAGTGACATTTATTTTATTTTATTTATTTATTTTATTTTGCAATGGTTAAATTCACCCTAAGGGCTACACTACAGGAAAGATTAATGATAATGAAAAATATCGCAGACGAGCTGTTGCTGGGTAACAGCTTGTTTTGAATTTAACTGCATTGCAAAAACATGATGGTAATTGTGCAACGTTTGTTTTGCTGGAAATATTGCGGTTGTGAATGATGTGGACCCTTCTGCGTGGGGGGAATTCGATTATGGCCAACATTCCTTGCTGAGCACCTGACTGACAGAAGTTATGATGCTAGGTCTTGGCCTCTACTCAGGACAACTTTATAGCGGCCAAAATCAAAACAGCAGAACTAATTGTTCAAGTGTCTGAAGCCGCGCGCGTTCGAGGACGGGCGGGAATTCAAATCCCTCTTCATCATTATCAGCACAAAAAATAATTTGACTGGAGGCAAATTAAAAAAGAAATAAATGCCAGAGCTGGAAGGCCATTTGAGACATTTATTGACTCTGAGATGCACTAATTACTGTTCAAAAACAATAAACCCCAGATGAATAAGCTGTATTTTGGGGATATCTGGTGAGAGGAAGAAAATTGTGGTGGGAGAGTGGTCTAATGAATCTCATTAATGTGTGTAGATGTAATGAGCTCCCACATGTCAAAAGGTTTTGTTCTCCATAGCAAAACATTACCTATTACATTACTGCCATTTAGCACAGGCTCTTATTGATAATGACTTAGGGCCTGTTATATTAAGACCTTTAGCGTGTTCAAAACATTTTAGCACACACAAAACTAATAACAAATACCATGGCTAATCGTTGATCATGTTATTGGTTTTGCATGTGCTTAAAGGTTTTGCACACGCTAAAGGGCTTGAGTTATTCAGGCCCTTATAGCGCTTTACATAATATCCATTTATACAGCTGGATATATACTGAAGTAATTCAGGTTAAGTACCTTGCTCAAGGGTACAACGGCAGTGCTGAAACCTGCAGCCTTTGCATTTACAAGCTCAGTTCCAAAACCATCATACCACACTGCTACCAAACAGGATTACTAATTAATATCCCATGACACATATTTCTCACCAAGAATTCTAAATACTGAAAATGTTTCCATATTCCCAACAGTTATGCAACCATTACATGACTTAACATCAGACAGTTGATAAAATTGTAATTTGAGGTTTATCCGTTAAAAATAAACAAATTATTACGTAAAATGTTAGGAGTAAAACTGCCACAAGGCCAGATTTCCAGATGCACACATTGCTTGTTCCAGCAAAATCAATATTTTTACCAATTACATTGCTCAAGCTTGTGGTTTGCGTGTGTTTTTTGCGTAAAGCCTTTAGTAAATGAGTCCCATCGTGCATCGTGGGGTCCTCACAGCTTTTGTTCGACCCAATTCTCTGGGACCCCCTTATCCTCCGATTCCGAAGGCCTCCTGCATGCCATGACCTCAAAAAAGGTGAACAGCAGAGAAAGAAAGGAGGTGTCAACAGCACCGAATCTCTGAGATTCTCTCTTTGAACTTCAGAGACAGGACAAGGGTTGTGCTGAAAAGGGAAGTATTTTAAGTAAGAGCCCTGACTACATTACCCCCCACCGGCTGGTGAAACCTAGAAAAAGAAAATCTCAGAGCAACTTTGCAAGTGAAGTTTTTTTTTTTTTGGGGGGATTTTCAGCTTTTTATTTGACAGCATGGTGTAGAGAGACAGGAATAATGCGAGCCAGAGAGGAAAGACTTGCGACAAAGGCTGCACGGCCGTGTCGAACCACTGATGTCGCGGCTCGCAATGAGCATGTGGATAGTGCTCTACAGGCTACGCCACTGACACACCCCCAAGTAAAGTTTTAATACTCTTCTTTTAGACGTGAAAGGCTGCAGGTTCTGTGACACATAGAGGTTAGCGTACGGATTATTATAAGAACATTGTTGTTTTTTTTACAGAATTGCTGCACTCACAAAACCTTTACCCTGATGAAAAATATTCTGTTCATGAACAAAATGAAAAACAATCCATAACCTTGACATCAGCAATGCAAAAAATTACATTTGCACATTAATCATCTTGGGGTTTTTCAGCCTTGGCTGCAGTACACATTTTATAGGTTACTCTAGACTGCTCCCCATTTTTCTTTTTTTACGTCCCGAGACCTTTGCAAATAGTTTTATTTTAGAAGGAAACATACCACAATCTTTTCATTACACCCTAATATTTAAACCAATAATTCTTTGAATAATTAATTTTGGATTCTACCTCTTTACCCAGTGGCCGAAGCAGAATGAACAGTAAAGAAGCATGTCGCTTTGTCTCCTGTTAGACAAGGGTCAGCCATGAGGCCATAAGGTCACATCTCCATTGTAAAATAATAAAAGGCAGAAACCACATAGACATACACACACACACACACACACACACACACACACACACACACACACAAAGACACATACAAGCACATGCACACACACACACACACACACGCACAGACCCACACAAGCACATGCGCGCGCACACACACACACACACACACACACACACACACACACAAAGACACATACAAGCACATGCACACACACACACACACACACACGCACAGACCCACACAAGCACATGCGCGCGCACACACACACACACACACACATACACACACTTATTTGTAGGGAGTCGCCACGTTGGCCAGACAGTAGTAGATGAAGGAAGGGTAAGACCGCCTTTGAGAAATTGTGTCATGCAGTGAGCTTCCCTCTCAGACTTTGTGTGACCCACATTAGCCATTATGTTAGCAATAGCAAGCCTTGCACTTGGCTATAAACAGTTTGAAGTGCAATAAAACAGAGGCGTATCCATACCCCCGGGTTTAATAATCCTGGTATGGTTTCAGGTCTAACTAAAGGGCACACGCAGTGACCACAGGGGTTTGACCATTAATCCAAAAGGACTCTCTGCTTGTCTGTGCTCGGCCACCATTTCACACGGGGGGAGCAGACTGAATGAATGGTTGGGGCTCTAGAGCTTCACAGTCAGGGTGGTCCAGCCCACCGTTAAACCGCACTGCCCTCAGCATTAGCGAAGGTGTGGCCACACAGAATGCAGCCCTGCTGCTGTACGCCGCTGTCGCGGCAACAGGAAAAACTGACGTCATGCTGCGGGTCGGTCGCGCCCAGCCCAGACGGTTTGACTCAGACGGTGGGGCAGCCTGGAGCATGACGTCACCGTTGTGACGATGACGGGTCCGCTGAGAAGAGCGCCACCCCCAGACGATGAGGCACTACTGCGCAACAGTCTCCTACTCACGTCCTCTGCACACACAGCTTCACCGCAAATGGCTCCACGGATCGCTGCTCTCCGCAGCGGGTGCCATCCACATCGAATCATGCTCTGCTCTCTCTGTGAAGACCCTTTGTGGCCTCTGTTAGAACCGGAGTGAAATTTACCACGCAGTGTTATCGCGGGCAGAAACCGTGGAGGGGAATCAGAGACGTCTCCCTCGCCGCCCTAGCCAGGACTGACTCTAATTGGAGTATCGCATTTCCCATTGCAAATAATCACGTTCACTGGAGAAAATTTGCCCTCAATTTTTTCTCAGGGCTGTTCGCAAGATTTTTCTTTCGGGAGGGTTTACATGTGATGAAAATTGCCAAGTTATGAAAATGTTTTGGTTCCGAACGTAAACTCAGTTCTACTTTGAGCAGCGCAATTCTGGCTATTCTCGGCAGCGTCTATAAAAGCCAAATATACAGTGCTGCGTAATACACCCTCCAGTGAGTGAGGAGGGGAACACACAGACCATCTCGTTACATGTTTACATCTGATTATGATTAATGAGCAGGCTCATCGCTGTCATTCCCAGTGAGCCAGTACTACATTCCCCACGATTCCAAGTTTCATGGCTCTGTTTGAGAAACTAGCCTACCCTGAAGCATGATGATATTGGAATGCTACATTCAATATGTACATTTAAAAACATGACACACTTTTTCACAGAGGGTGCAGGGGTGTGGAGGGAGTGGGCGGGGGAGGGGAACAGAGCTTTGAATCTACTGGGCGATCACCTCCACCCACTACACTCGACATGGAGGAAACTGGAGCCAACCTCACCTACTGCATATACAGCTTACCTTAAACAAGTATTTTTGACACACAAGTAACACTAAATATTATTTACGTGCACCTGAGAATGACCCAGAAGCTCATGCTGTGCACAAAGACAGGCCTCATGGCAGATGGGTGGATACCGTTGGTCACTGAAAATTAGAATTGAGGGTGCCGTGGTAACCCCCACTTCTGTGAGGGAGAACCTCTTTTCCACCTCTTTCCTTCTCTGCCTCCTCTCAGTAGTCTCACAGTGTGGGGGGCAACACCAGACAGAGAGAGGGCTACACCACTTCAATCAATTCCATTAAATCAATCCCAATAAATCTGCCAAACAAACAGTCTATTTACCAACAAAAAAAAAAAACTGCAGAACTCTGCTGAACCATCTTGGCATTTGATTACACGTATTGATTTGATTACATGCTCTGATTACATGCCTGACCCCACGGCTTAGATCCGCTCCTCCGCAGCGTGAGCTCACCGGTGAAGTAACCGTTGGCAACGCCACCAGAAGGCTGAAAAACACCTGAGAGGCGAGCTTAACGAGCAACAGAAGAGAGTGAGTCGCTTAACAAGCTTCACTGGCATTCCGTGACGGGCTGGACTGTGGGGGAGCTGAGTTCTCTTGTTCAGCTGGCGAGTGTTTGATTTCTACGGATTTCTCATAAACCCGATTTCAGGCTGAACATAGATCTTTTTATAATGCTGTATCATTTCTTGCCTGCAGAATTGTGTGTGTGTGTATGTGTGTGTGTGTGTGTGGGGGGGGGGGGTTGGATCTAGCCAGCTGGAAGTGAAGCTGGTAGAGAGAGGGAGAGAAAGGGAAGGAGAGAGGCAGAGATAACAAGGGATAATGAAAAAACGTTATGGTGTGAGGCGGGGGGGGGTACAGAACTCCCACACACTGCCTCTAGGTTTTCACCTTGCACTGCTAGAGCTGGGGATCCTGTTCTGGCTACATCGCCCATCACAAAGTCTTGACAACGTAACATTCCAGAAATGCACTAGCACTGGGAAACCCACCCATGCAAGAACACATGCCCTCAGCATGTCCCACCTAGTTTACAGGGGTATACGGGGTTAAATCCCCCTCAGAGGAACTGCACCTTGTACAACAAACTCAAAAGGCTGTAGGTGAATGGGGGTAACCCCCAAAGTGGCTCCTTTGATAAATGCTTTTGCCATACATGCAAGCCGAGTCCTACACTTGGACCTTGTTAGTTCACCTAGACCAGGAGTCCACAGAGGCCTGGGATTCTTCTGTGGTTTAAGTGCTGTCTATCTACTCACCAAACATCACCAGGCTGCCAACCCTAATGTAAACTTCCTGAATAAACTGCCACATGTTGTAAATATTTTGATTTTTTGGAAAATATATTGAAAATATATATTGCCAAATGTTGTCCTATTTTCTAACCTTGATAATACCTTTTATTACAATATATTTCAGTATATTCCATTTCCATAGGGGAAGCTATTCCATAGGGGAAGCTAAGGTATACAAATCTCCCCCTACTAACAATGGCTGTCCTGTAGTAGGTTGTACAGTAGTGTGACTTGTAGAGTGGAAAATACCCATGGCCTCATGTGAAAGTGTATCAGGACAGCGCAGTACAGTCTGTAATCACAACTAGGGAGAAAAGCCACTGATAGCATTTCTCTCCCAAAAAAAAAAAACCCCAGAAGAATGAATCTAAGATCAAGCAATGGAATACTGACTGGACTGCAGTGCACAGTCATACTGAAGAGAAGCCTCTCTGTTACCCCACACCCCTCACCCAGCACGTCTCGTTCCGCACAGAAATCCACACTCATTTCCATTCAGAGTCTCGGGAGCGGGGAGATTAAAAGACGGACATTCCTTCGGGACGTTTTTCGAGGTTTCTCGGCCCGGCGTATTGATCACCCTCATCAATCCTTATTAGAAAGACAAACAGGAAGAGAGGGGAGATGCGAGAGTAGGGCAGGCAAGAAAGCGGAGAAACAGAATCCCCCCGTTTTTATCGAGCCGCATTCCCGGCGGAACCAGACCAAAGAGATGCCATCTGCTCTTTCTCCCAGCTCGTCGTGAGGGCTTTGATAGCACTGGCGCTAATCTGAAGAACAACAGATCCGAGAAGTTCAGACGGAGAGGGTTCCAGTGGTACAGAAGTGTGATCTCCACACTCCCTCCCTGCGCCACTCTCCTTACGCCAGAAAAGCTACACACGTGTGTGGAAATAAAATGTTAATATTGTGTTAAATCACTTGGCTGCTTTTTTGAGTTTTGCGCAAATGTGATTTATTTTTCCCCAAAAACACTTGTGAATGATTAGAGCGTATTCATTTTACATTACAATGCCTCTATCTATGAGCAATGCGTTTAGTCATGCTTCAGGTATGATATTGCACTACACCACATAGAGGCACATTCATCTTTTCCATCGCCATTTATTATTATTATTACCTGCTTTATATTAAGGAAGAAAGCTGTACTATGTGACCTCTGGATATTTGGATATTTTTCCCCATTCACTGGCCTTGTTGCATTTACATCGATGCCACATATTTGACAGTTTGAGTCACATTTTCTTTGAGATGCAGACCCGTACAAAATGCAAGTGCATAAAATGTTTACATTTTTTATCTGCATTCTCTGTAAAGAGAAAAGAAAGAGGAGGGAAAATATACTACACCGAGGATCAAAGCTGTGCTCAGACAAAAGGCAGGTATTCCGTTAAATTCAGTGAATTAAACTACAGATGTTGTTTTTGTCCGAATGGTGAGGAACATTTCGTACAGAACCAAAAAAAAAACAAAAAAAAACAATGTAAATGACAGATGTTTGTGAAAACAATATTAAACTGTGAAATGGTAATACATCAAAGCACAATGACAGGCTTGCTCTGTCTCCCATTGCCCTGCTCATAAATCCTTTTAGGGTCAGTGGCATTTAAAAGAGAATACTGAGGAATCTGTGTTTGGGGGCAGTTAGGGAGGATGTGGTGCTGCTGGTGAAGGGGGGGTCACGTCCAGAAGGAAACTACAATATTATACAAAACCCCCACTTCCCATTCCCTCCCACCTCGTACAGCCACAAGAGGGACAGAGCCATCTGAGGAGATGCAGCTGTTCTCAGTGTGTGTGTGTGTGTGTGTGTGTTTGTGGTGGGGGGTATGTTTGCATGGGCATGTTTGTGTGTGAGTGTGTATATGTGTGTGTCTGCGTGTGGGTATGCGTAAGTCTGTGTGCGTATGCGTGCGTGGGAGTGCGTACACACGTGTTTGTGTCAGTGTTGTGTCTTTCTGAGGTGGAGAGGGAGTGAATATGCTACACCTGTCTGAGTCTTCATGGCCCTTCAGGCAGAGTCACACCATTTGTGGCAGGGATCAGAGCCAAGCTGCAGGAATCTAAGCCGCAACGTTTCCACAACACTTCTGTAACGCTTGGCGGACTGGGCCATGCCTGCGGTCCCCAGCAGCCTGGCTGAATTTGATCAGAACCCAACACCGCCAGCACAGTTTCATCACCGCAGCCCCAAATAACGGAACAAACAAACACTCGCCACTAGTGCCAGCTAAGCTCTATGGCATGGACTTCACAGAATCAGCCTCACTATGTCATCCGCCAACTATGACCAGGGGGGTCCAGACCAGAGCGGGATACAATTTACTTTCTCCTGCCAGCCCCTGAGCGGGTTTAACCCTTTAAGGCAGTGTTTCTTAAACTATGGGTTGGGACCCAAAATGGGTCATGGGAGGGTTTGAATGAGTCTGTAGTCCTATACTAGGCTATACTAGTATGTGTATTTAACAGGATATTAAGGTTTAAAAAAAATTATTTTGGTCCCGCAATTGATATTTGATTAGAATGTTCTTAACTGAACATTCTAGTGCTGATGTAACAGTCACTTAGTACTGGTAACTGAAAGCAATGAGCTCTAGAACACAGACATCGCATTTTGAAAAAACATTCCAAAAAGTGGTAAGATGGCCAGGGTTCCTCAGCTGCAATCGCTCCCATTCTCACTCCCAGTGGCGGCACTGCACTCTCACCGGCTACGTTCCATTTCAAATGGCGCCATCTTTCCTGCAGCATTGTGTGGCCTGTTAGCGTGTGAAAGAGCTGTTGGTTTACAGAAAAGTGCGTCAGAGGACCGCATTCACTGCAGTGCTGCCCTGAGCCTCGCACGGTTGAGGCAGGAACATCGCTGACTCCACGTTTGGTAATTACAAAAATTGAGAGGAAAAAAATTAGGGAACAAAAAGTGAAATATAAGTCTAGAAACAAAGTGCAGCTTTATCTCCACTGTGTCACAGAGCAAGACAATAAGAAAGCAGCTTTATCTCCTCTGTGTCACAGAGCAGGACAATAAGAACAGCTTTATCTCCACTGAGTCACAAAGCAGGACAATAAGAGCAGCTTCATCTCCACTGTGTCACAAAGCAGGACAATAAGAGCAGCTTTATCTCCACTGTGTCACAGAGCAGGACAATAAGAGGAGCTTTATCTCCACTGAGTCACAGAGCAGGACAATAAGAACAGCTTCATCTCCACTGTGTCACAAAGCAAGACAATAAGAGAGAAGCTTTATCTCCACTGTGTCACAGAGCAGGACAGTAAGAGCAGCTTCATCTCCACTGTGTCACAAAGCAGGACAATAAGAACAGCTTTATCTCCACTGAGTCACAGAGCAGGACAATAAGAGCAGCTTCATCTCCACTGAGTCACAGAGCAGGACAATAAGAACAGCTTTATCTCCACTGTGTCACAGAGCAGAACAAAAAGATCAGTTTTATCGCCACTGTGACACAAAGCAGGAAAATACGAGCAGCTTTATCCCCACTGTGTCACAGAGCAGGACGATAAGAGAGCAGCTTAATCTCCACTGTGTTACAGTGCAGGACAATAAGAGAGCAGCTTTATCTTCACTGTGTCACAGAGCAGAACTATACGAGCAGCTTTATCTCCACTGAGTCACAGAGCAGTTCAATAAGAGCATCTTTATCTCCACTGTGTCACAAAGCAGGATAGAAAGAACAGCTTAATCTCCACTGTGGCACAAAGCAGGACAGTAAGAGATGCTTTATCTCCACTGTGTCACAGAGCAGGGCAGTAAAAGCAGCTTCATCTCCACTGTGTCACAGAGCAGGACAATAAAATCAGCTTAATCTCCACTGTGTCACAAAGCAGGATAGAAAGAACAGCTTCATCTCCACTGTGTCACAAAGCAGGACAATAAGAGATGCTTTATCTCCACTGTGTCACAGAGCAGGGCAGTAAAATCAGCTTCATCTCCACTTTGTCACAGAGCAGGACAATAAGAGCAGCTTTATCTCCACTGTGTCACAGAGCAGGACAATTAGAACAGCTTCATCTCCACTGTGTCACAAAGCAAGACAATAAGAGAGCAGCTTTATCTCCACTGAGTCACAGAGCAGGACAATAAGAGCAGCTTCATCTCCACTGAGTCACAGAGCAGGACAATAAGAACAGCTTTATCTCCACTGAGTCACAAAGCAGGACAATACGAGCAGCTTTATCTCCACTGTGTCACAGAGCAGGACAATAAGAACAGCTTCATCTCCACTGTGTCACAAAGCAAGACAATAAGAGAGCAGCTTTATCACCACTGTGTTACAGAGCAGAACAAAAAGATCTGTTTTATCGCCACTGTGTCACAAAGCAGGAAAATACGAGCAGCTTTATCCCCACTGTGTCACAGAGCAGGACAATAAGAGAGCAGCTTAATCTCCACTGTGTTACAGCGCAGGACAATAAGAGAGCAGCTTTATCTTCACTGTGTCACAGAGCAGAACAATAAGAGAGCAGCTTTATCTTCACTGTGTCAGAGAGCAGGAGATTAAGATCAGCTTCATCACCACTGTGTCACAAAGCAGGATAGAAAGAACAGCTTCATCTCCACTGTGTCACAAAGCAGGACAGTAAGAGCAGCTTTATCTCCACTGTGTCACAGAGCAGGAAAATAAGAGCAGCTTCATCTCCACTGTGTCACAGAGCAGTTCAATAAGAGCAGTTTTATCTTCACTGTGTCACAAAGCAGGACAGTAAGAGCAGCTTTATCTCCACTGTGTCACAGAGCAGGAAAATAAGAGCAGCTTTATCTTCACTGTGTCACAGAGCAGTTCAATAAGAGCAGCTTTATCTCCACTGTGTCACAGAGCAGTTCAATAAGAGCAGCTTTATCTCCACTGTGTCACAGAGCAGTTCAATAAGAGCATCTTTATCTCCACTGTGTCACAGAGCAGGACAATAAGAGCAGCTTTATCTCCACTGTGTCACAGAGCAGTTCAATAAGAGCATCTTTATCTCCACTGTGTCACAAAGCAGGATAGAAAGAACAGCTTCATCTCCACTGTGGCACAAAGCAGGACAGTAAGAGATGCTTTATCTCCACTGTGTCACAGAGCAGGGCAGTAAAAGCAGCTTCATCTCCACTGTGTCACAGAGCAGGACAATAAAATCAGCTTCATCTCCACTGTGTCACAAAGCAGGACAATAAGAGCAGCTTTATCTCCACTGTGTCACAGAGCAGGACAATATAAGCAGCTTTATCTCCACTGTGGCACAGAGCAGTTCAATAAGAGCAGCTTCATCTCCACTGTGTCACAAAGCAGGACAATAAGAGATGCTTTATCTCCACTGTGTCACAGAGCAGGGCAGTAAAATCAGCTTCATCTCCACTGTGTCACAGAGCAGGACAATAAAAGCAGCTTTATCTCCACTGTGGCACAGAGCAGTTCAATAAGAGCAGCTTTATCTCCACTGTGTCACAGAGCAGGACAATAAGAGCAGCTTCATCTCCACTGAGTCACAGAGCAGGACAATAAGAACAGCTTTATCTCCACTGTGTCACAGAGCAGGACAATAAGAACAGCTTTATCTCCACTGAGTCACAAAGCAGGACAATAAGAGCAGCTTCATCTCCACTGTGTCACAAAGCAGGACAATACGAGCAGCTTTATCTCCACTGTGTCACAGAGCAGGACAATAAGAACAGCTTCATCTCCACTGTGTCACAAAGCAAGACAATAAGAGAGCAGCTTTATCACCACTGTGCCACAGAGCAGGACAGTAAGAGCAGCTTTATCACCACTGTGTCACAGAGCAGAAGAAAAAGATCAGTTTTATCGCCACTGTGTCACAAAGCAGGAAAATACGAGCAGCTTTATCCCCACTGTGTCACAGAGCAGGACAATAAGAGAGCAGCTTAATCTCCACTGTGTTACAGCGCAGGACAATAAGAAAGCAGCTTTATCTTCACTGTGTCACAGAGCAGAACTATACGAGCAGCTTTATCACCACTGTGTCACAGAGCAGAACAATAAGAGAGCAGCTTTATCTTCACTGTGTCAGAGAGCAGGAGATTACGATCAGCTTCATCTCCACTGTGTCACAAAGCAGGATAGAAAGAACAGCTTCATCTCCACTGAGTCACAGAGCAGTTCAATAAGAGCATATTTATCTCCACTGTGTCACAGAGCAGGGCAGTAAAAGCAGCTTCATCTCCACTGTGTCACAGAGCAGGACAATAAAATCAGCTTAATCTCCACTGTGTCACAAAGCAGGATAGAAAGAACAGCTTCATCTCCACTGTGTCACAAAGCAGGACAATAAGAGATGCTTTATCTCCACTGTGTCACAGAGCAGGGCAGTAAAAGCAGCTTCATCTCCACTGTGTCACAGAGCAGGACAATAAAAGCAGCTTTATCTCCACTGTGGCACAGAGCAGTTCAATAAGAGCAGCTTTATCGCCACTGTGTCACAGAGCAGGACAATATAAGCAGCTTTATCTCCACTGTGGCACAGAGCAGTTCAATAAGAGCATCTTTATCTCCACTGTGTCACAGAGCAGGGCAGTAAAAGCAGCTTCATCTCCACTGTGTCACAGAGCAGGGCAGTAAAAGCAGCTTTATCTCCACTGTGTCACAGAGCAGGACAATAAAAGCAGCTTTATCTCCACTGTGGCACAAAGCAGGACAATAAGAGATGCTTTATCTCCACTGTGTCACAGAGCAGGGCAGTAAAAGCAGCTTCATCTCCACTGTGTCACAGAGCAGGACAATAAGAGCAGCTTTATCTCCACTGTGTCACAGAGCAGTTCAATAAGAGCAGCTTTATCTCCACTGTGTCACAGAGCAGGACAATATAAGCAGCTTTATCTCCACTGTGTCACAGAGCAGTTCAATAAGAGCATCTTTATCTCCACTGTGTCACAGAGCAGTTCAATAAGAGCAGCTTTATCTCCACTGTGTTACAGAGCAGGACAATAAAATCAGCTTCATCTCCACTGTGTCACAAAGCAGGGCAATAAGATCATTTATTTCCACTGTGTCACAGAGCAGGACAGTTAGGGAGTAGCATTATCTCCACTGTGTCAGAGCAGGACAGTAAGAGCAGCTTTATCTCCACTGTGTCACAGAGCAGTTCAATAAGAGCATTTTTATCTCCACTGTGTCACAGAGCAGTTCAATAAGAGCAGCTTTATCTCCACTGTGGCACAGAGCAGTTGAATAAGAGCATCTTTATCTCCACTGTGTCACAGAGCAGTTCAATAAGAGCAGCTTTATCTCCACTGTGTCACAGAGCAGTTCAATAAGAGCATCTTTATCTCCACTGTGTCACAGAGCAGTTCAATAAGAGCAGCTTCATCTCCACTGTGTCACAGAGCAGTTCAATAAGAGCATCTTTATCTCCACTGTGTCACAGAGCAGTTCAATAAGAGCAGCTTTATCTCCACTGTGTTACAGAGCAGGACAATAAAATCAGCTTCATCTCCACTGTGTCACAAAGCAGGGCAATAAGATCATTTATTTCCACTGTGTCACAGAGCAGGACAGTTAGGGAGTAGCATTATCTCCACTGTGTCACAGAGCAGGACAGTAAGGGAGTAGCTTTATCTCCACTGTGTCACAGAGCAGGACAGTAAGAGCATTTATTTCCACTGTGTCACAGAGCAGGACAATTTAGCGAAAATCCAATATTATTGCTGCTTTCAAATATGCTGCTTTAAAAAATACACTTCTGTTAAATCTACTTATTTTCAAACAAGTTAACATATTTCCCTAAGGAAGGGCACTTTCTTTGTGGGCAGGAGGCATTTTCCAGTGCGGGATACATTTCCAGTTATATCTGAGTCAATGTTCCAGGTGAGTGTCTCAAGAATTCTGAGTATTAATTTCGTCTTGCAGTGAAATAATGAAACACTTCCCCCAGAATGTTGCTGGAGTGTTTCACAAAACGATGCAAGGCTGCGTAGTCCTATTGAGGTAGAGTCTGAATCTAATCTATTGTGCACCGCCAACAGCAAAAAAGGAGCAAAAGCAATGCGTTCGATGAGCAACATGGGAACAAACCCGTATTAACATGCCACTTTCCAGAATCTGCAGAACACTGAAACAAGATTACTGATCTAAGACCCAGACTGCTATAATGCTTCTCGCGTCGCTATAATGCTTCTCGCGTCGCTAGATTAATTTGTCCAGGAAAAAAAAAGAAAGAGGAAAACCCACAAA